>OENM01000047.1:1355-110147 GCA_900239745.1 Rotaria magnacalcarata
TTTCAGGATGTTTGGTATTGATTCCATCTGAACTAAGTGTAAATTCTGGATGATAGTGTTCAGTTGGATATTTGTGTTCATATTCATCATCTTCTCTTAGATGTTCTGCGGTGTCACTAAGTGCAGAATATGCAATACTTTCTTTACCGGAGCTTAGTTCTGGTTGATGTGTTTCTTCACTGGGTGTCTGATGTGGACTTAATGACTGCTCATATTCATCGAAGTAATCTTCTGCTTCTTGGATGTCGTCTTTTAATTGCGTTGAATCGGGTATAAGTTCTTCCCAACGCAAAGCCTCTTGTAGTTGATCATTGTATTGTGTTGGCGGTTTCTGTTCGGCCTCGTTTTCACTTTCAATTTTTGTTG
Source organism: Rotaria magnacalcarata (assembly GCA_900239745.1). NCBI lineage: Eukaryota > Metazoa > Rotifera > Eurotatoria > Philodinida > Philodinidae > Rotaria > Rotaria magnacalcarata. The sequence continues at coordinate 1,722 of OENM01000047.1, forward strand.
TTTCTTGATGATGCGGTTGTTGAAGTGGTTCTTGTATGTGATGTGCATCAGATGATTCGAGGATAATGTTTTGTGATTCTAATGCGTGTTCTTCTTCATGGAGACTACTTGCTAATTCTTTATGTAAAGCTTGTGCTTCGTCGTCTGTTGCAATTGTTATTGTTGTAGGTTCTATAATCTTTTCTGTACTCCATGTTCGTTCTATTTGATAGGGCTCATTTTCGTCTCTTTGTTCTAATTCTTCTGTTGATGTTTCAAGAACTAGTTGATCTTGATATCCATCTGTTTGTTTACTAGCTTCATCGTGTAGAAAATCATCAGTAACAAATTGTTTCTCAGGTATGTGTGAACTTTCTTCTCTGGAATCAATGCCTGATCGAACTTGTTCTTCAGCTGTTTGTTGCGTTGGATCTGATGAATATCTTAAACTTTCAGTTTCTTGGTCAACAATATTTGTAATTTTTTCAAGTTCATCTGTTTTAACTGTTTCGTCACTTGCTGATTCTTCAATGACCATTGGTTCATCCTGTGGCCATCGCTCAGTTTCTTGTCGAGTTAAAATTGTTCGATGTATAAATATTGGTGTTTGACTACTAAACGGTGATATGGTATCACTTTCTGCGAATTCAGTTGTTGATCCCGATAAGAGTTGTGTCGATGATACTGGAAAATTTTCAATTTCATGTAAAATTTCACATTTCGATGATGATGATGGATAATTGTCTTGTGTTGTAATAAATGATTCAGCAAGCACTTCTTCATCTTGTCTCAATGGTGTTATCGACAATGAAGCAGCATGTATTAAATCACTCATAATACCATGAAGATTATCAATTCCTGACGACGCTGGTCGTAATGATGAACGTTCAACGAACATCGAACGATGTGAATCACCTTCATAGAAAACATCACTTGATACAAGTGGACTTTCTGGTATAAGTGGTTTATCATATATAGATGTCTCTTTTGGCTTTTCTTTATGAAATAACGAACGATTTGGATCACCTTCATAGAAACTATTTGCACTTATACGTGCATCTTCCGGTACGAGAGGTGCAACATGAGTATGATGAACTTTCTTTTCTTGAATAGATTTATCGCCTTCGAAGAAGACTTCACGTGTTATTATAGGATCTTCGGGTATAAGATGTGAATTTGGTTGTCTTGGTGATAATAATTGTCCATCAGGTCCACGTTGAAAATATTCAGCCATTTGTTCTGGTGTCCAATCGATATCCATGGGAATGGTTTGTTTCGGTGAACTTGCTGAAGAAATTTCATTCGTTTTAGTTTCTGATTCACTTGTTCTTTTTGCGATTAATCTATCTGACTGTTTGAATTTAATAGCATTGATTATACGACGTAATTCATTAACATTTTGTTCAAATAAATCAATTAAACTATAGTCTTCTTGTTGGTGTAAATGATTACTTAAATTATCGTTTATTGTATGAAATAAATTTTGTAATTCATCTAATTCATATTCAATACGTAATTCATCTTGTTTGCTTAAATCAATATCTGATATAATCGTTTTTAAATCATCTATTTTCGTAGCTATAGTATTGAAATTTGTTGATGTTAATTTTGTATTTTTTAAATAATCAATGATTGAATAGATTTCATCAATTTTATCATCAAATTTTTCAAATCGATCTTCAATAGGTAACAGCGATGATGAACGTATAGTCTTTATTTCTGATGTTGACTGTTTATCATCGATTGCAGCTTGTCTATCAAGTTGATTTTCGTTTGTTGACTGTTCAATAATGGATGATAATTTAACTTCTTCGATTGGTTTTCTCTGTAAATCTTGTTTATTTTCTTGTAACCGTCGACTTGTTAAAATTTGCTCATCATCTGTATCACTATCGGTGAGAAATGCTTGATCGAATGCTTTCGGTAATTTAACAGTTGCACGTTTCATAACAGGTGATGAAAATTTATTTAAATGTGTTTGAGCTTCGGCCATCGGAATTGGTTGTGCTATCCAATATGAATTTTTAGTTTTAACAAGTAAATATGGACTCTTTGGCGTTTGTGCATCGTAATGTATTTCAACAGATTCCGGTATGTCTGGTAGTGTTTCAATCATGGGTGATGTTTGACTTGCTAATGAATGTTGAAATAAATTAAGTTTTGATATATCAAATGGTGATGTCGCTGTATCAACTTTATGACGTGGTTCAAATTGTCCTTTAAGTGATTGAAGGATTGAACCTGTGACAGCTGTAACACCTTCATTGACAGCTAGACGTGAACGTAATACTGATAGTTCATGTTCAGCTGTTAATAACTCGGATTGTAATAATGGTGATTCATTTTCAAGAAGATTTGTTATATTTTGTTCGAATGTTAATTTATTCGGTAATGGTAAACGACGTTGATGTGTTGGTGTTTCTGTATTAATATTATAATTATTTCTATCACGTTGTTCACTTAATATTGATTTTTCTTCATGACTAGTAGATTCTTTCAATAAAATATCATTGGATTGACTTGCCGTCGTTGGTGAAATATTAGATTCTTTTTCAGTAATCATATGAGAAGAAGAAAAGGAAGAAATATTAGTAGAAGGAGAAGTAGAAGAAATTAGTAATGATGATGGTTGTGGTAATGATGGTGGTAATGGTGATGGCTCTTCTCCTTTGCCAGCGATAGTAACTACAAACAATAGAAAATAAGGAAAAAAAACGAGAGATGTTGTAGCGTATGCTTAGGAATCACTTCGTTCCATTTGATTCTGCTGCTTATTCTCTTTGATAAAGTGGATTGCAAAAAAAATGAGAAACAAAAAAGAAACCTAATAGAAAAATAAATCTTAAAAAATGTAACACGTTATTGTACCTGTTTATGAAATGTAACTCTCATAATCTATGTACTATATGTATCTATATATATATATACATACAAAAATAGAAAAACATCATAAAAGATGTTCTCTATAATGAATAGGAGGGATGTAATTATGTGATACGGTTTTCTCTGTTGTGAAACGAGAAAGAGACAAATATACAAATTTATTTTATTATCATGCAAAAATATAAATAGAGAAGAGAATTCCTAAAATGCAATTCGACAAACGTTCTGTCTATTGATTATCATTTATATGTGACTTTTCGATTTTCTTCTATTCTTTTAGCATCTTTTATTTACCAGCATTCAATAGCTGTTATTATTCAATGATTGGCAAAGAAGAAGATTGAAAAACCTCTCAATCAATATGTAGTTTAGAACAACAATAGAAACTGAAGCGATGACAAAATTAATAATCAATAACATCCATTAAGATGAAGAAAAGGATTGACGGGACATGCGAAAAACAACATAGCAGTTATTTTAAAAAGAAAACCGTATCACTTTCACATATTCAGTATAGAGTATGTTTATTCAAAAATGTACGTATATATGTATAAATCCAAAAATAATGCAAAAGAAGTGAATGCAAAAAATCAATGAGAAATAGAAAAGGACTAATTGGCAATCATGCGTTTTTGTTTCTCAAAAAAAGGCATCTTGTTGCTACATGCTTTTTTATAGAATAATAATTAAAATAATGATAATCCCATTCTCAAAATTCATGCTATTATCTTATTGCTTACATTATTGATCTCTCGATTAATATTGAACTAGAAAAATTAATTTGTATTGATTAAAATTTGAGCAATTTTCTAGGTTTTTTACATGCATATTAACTACTAATACTAATCGAATGAGCAGCAGCGCATCAACACCATTGTTAAGAAAAATAAAAAATCTACTTGCTTACCTTCTTTATTCACATCGGTTGATATTGGTTCGCTACCACTAATATTACTTTCGTGAGTGTCTAAACAAAAACAAAAAAAGGAAAAGTTATAGATTTTTGAATCAATAAATAATTTCGATAATTTAAAATTCTTTGAAATTAAATAAAAAACGAAAATTTATTTTCATGCGCACACATTTTGATAGATTGTTTAACATGCGTGTACGCAAACCTTGATGATGAAGATTATGATTGTATTGTTCAAGGACGTCATGTAAAAATGACATATCGTATTCATCACCAGGTTCACTATTGTCTTCGACAATTTCGATTATAGGCGGTGATACTATATTATATATAGATAAAATAGATACAGAGAAAGAGAAATACATAATGTTTTTAGTTTTGTTATTATAATAAGTTTTATAAATATAAAATAACATAAGCATTGGTGTGATCATGCCAATTCGCACAAAGCAAAAGAAAAATGAAAACCAAGAGAATGCACGGCATGCCGGAAAAATGAATATATGTGTTCGTGCTTATTCATTTGCATGTGATGCGATGTGATTCTACCTTTAGATGAATGAAATGGATTGGCAGATGTTAGTATCGGCGTTTCAACGTCATATGATTCAACAAGATCTTCATCGCTTATATATGAATTTGCACGTTGAACTGCTGATTGTGTATCAGTTGTATTATCAGTATGTAATTTATTGATTATAGTAGATGAGGATGTTAGACTATCTATGCTTTCATCAATGGTTGACAATGATGTAGTAGTAGTTATCGGAATTGTTGGTACGAATTCGGAAGATGTTAAAGATGTTGTAGGAAAAGCTAATGGTTGTTGCGCGTCATCGTCTAGACTTCCGTATGAACCATGTAAATTATCATAATCTGATAGTAGTGAACGTGCCGGTGTTGCACAGCCAGTATTTAATTGTTGTAAGATTGCTATATCCGAAAGATTTGTATCATTTGAATCAATACTACTTTCTTTACTACTCGATTGTAAAAATTTCGAGCGATCTGATGCTATACTACTATTTGGCATTAATGTTGACGAACTATTTAGTTGATCTTCATCATCAGAATTCGAATTCGTTGTTAATACTGATGATAGTTCGGGCTGTGCTGGACTAATAATGGTGACATTGGTTGTTATTTTTGGTGTTTGCTTTGTTGTCATTGAATCGAGCATTGGTGTTATTGTTTTTGCGATATTAAAACTTGAATCAAGTGAAACAATCATTAGTGGACGAGTTGTCGATTGAGTAGGTGCCGGATGTGTTGTTGCTACCGATTGTGGTAATGTTGGGACGTTGTCACGAAATGTATTATTTATTGTTCTCGATTCTGTGTCTAATTTCTCAAGTAAATCTTGTCGATCATTATTTATAATTGTACTAAGACTTTTTGATTTATCTTGTTTTATAAATTCTTTTTCAACATCTCCGAATATATTATCCGTTAGACTATTTGCTAATTGTGTTATTTCCATAGGTATAAAATTATCATTGGATATCATCTCAGTAGATTCATCTATAGATGAAAGTACATGGTCGTTTGGTGGCGAAGACATTGGCGATGATGAATTTATTGTTAAAGGTTCATCAATAGGTTTTGTTATTACTGATGATTCTGTATTTAAAATTACTCGTTTTGGATCAACCGTAAATGTATTAATAGTTTCAGTTATTTTATTTAAATTTTCATCGTCAAGTTCGTTGACATTTGATAATTGTTGAATATGGACTGTCGGTGGTGATGGTTGTGATATTTGTCGTAGAATATTCATATCATTATCATTATCTGGTATGATACCGAATGTATCAACTAGATTTAAAACTTTTTTAACAGCATTATCTGTTTGTTGTATTAAACCATCATCCTCTGCATTACTATATAATGAAAAATGTCTAGGTGGTTTCGTAGGAGGTGAACCTATTTCAACCGATGACGATGAAGGAGATTCATCGTTATGACGCGGTGGTTTAGCGGGTGGTGGTGTTAACGCAATAGGGCTTGCTGATTCAAGTGAATCAGCAGATATTTCATTTATAAGATTATCTGAATTATCGATAACACTTGAAGGCGTATTTAATAACGACTGTGTTAATTGTTGTTCATATGTAGTCGTATCGACAGATTTTGATTTTTTTGTTGCCATACTTTTTTTTAATGGTTTAACAACGGCATGTTTAAGTGCATGTGCTAATGCACGTGCTTGTTCGGGTATTATTTTCGATTTTGTTAAACGCTCACCTACAGTTGGTACTGGTTGAGATGATGAAATAGCACGTGTGGGTGCTGGAAAAAAGTTTTAGGCAAAAAAAAAAGAAATTATTAAACGGAATACAACATTGAAGCGTTATTTCTCTCTCTTTTCTTTTCTTTTTATACTTACGAATTTCCTCAAGCACTGGAACAGTTTCTTCAATTGTTGCAATTGTAACAGATTGTTGTGCTTGTTGTTGTAAAACTTCTTCTAATTTATTTAAATCAACTTTAACTGGAGGAACATATGTTTCTTGAATAATTGTTTCTACAATCGATGAAGTTTTCTTTGATGGTACGTAACTATCGAGTTCTATTGGTGTTGTTTCTTTAGCAATATTAACAATACTAAAATCATCTCGTTTTGGTATGTATTTTCTTGTTCCGTAGTCTTAAAATAAGAAAAATAGAATTCAATCATATTTCTTTAAGTTTATAAACAAATCAAAATGAATTCTTAACGCATCCGTTGCAGGATTAAAATATGGAAAACTTTCATGCGTTTGCTATTCAGTCTTATTATACTAATAGAAAATAAGTCAAGCGCAAAATTTCTAGGAGACTAGTATTCTTTTTCAACAGTAATAGATAGCTAGAAAAACAATTTATCAGATTTATTTTCACTGCTCTTATTACCCTTTACTGATTATTTTGCACTTTCACTTGTTTTTTTTTTAATTTGCCATTATTATTATCATTGATTTCACTGATGAATGACCTTCTTCGTTATATTCGCAATAACTTCTCAACATACTATCATCTATACTGATACGTTCATTGCATATTTATTGAATTTAACTTGTAAGAAATTTATATATCTATAAAATGATGATAGATCCTAGAAAATTCAACGCATAATCATAGCTATATTTTCGTAATTGAGTTTTCATACTGAATAAATCTTATTAACCAAAACAAAAAGTCTCATAGGCCACTCACAATATTATGATTGTTATTCCTTGGAGGTTTTAAGAAAAATAATTTTCATATTTTCCATGAAAGCTATACAACTCTGTACAATTTTATTGATTATCTGTCAATGAAAAAAAAAACGAACTGTTACGTTGATAAATGCTAAGTATATTACTATTATTAGGTTTTTCGTACTCGAACAAGCAATCATTAATTTAGAAGATGATCTATGTGAAAGTTTCTTTCTTATTAAATATTCATTGGCTCACACAAACAAGAAGAAAATCGAAATAGAAAAGCTTCGTCTTCTTATAATTAAATTTTTCCATTCAGAACCATACTTTTTCTTTTTATTTCCCATGAGAGAAACTGCTGTGTAGACTAATATTATGAGCATATAAATAGAATATTTCTAATTGATTAAATAACATATAATTCTAATCTTACCCGTTGGTGTTTTTCGTCCTTCGCCAATGTCTGCGCTTCGTTGTTTTGTTAATAAATCATCATGATCAACTAAAATAAATAAATGCAACAATATAAATATAGAGATAATCAATAGAGTTTCATAGGAATAAAATAAGATCACTACAACATAAATATTATTCATGCTCAATCGAAAGCACATCAAGCAAACAATAAAAACCTTTATCACGTGTTAATCTATTTAATTTTTCTCTTAAACTTTCAAGATGTATCATTTCGAATGGATGTGAATAACTACTTAATGGCGTTATTGATCCTGAATAAGTCTGAGGATTATAGATTGAATAATAACCACCGTATCGTGATGCTGGTGTTGGTGCTTTACTGGTATCAACATAATGCAAAGGAGCATCACGTTCACCTTTAAAAATATACATATACATATATAAAAAACAATATTGATAACACAATAATAATAATAATAATAATAATAACAACAACAACAATGAGGATTATATTTTCTACGAGACAAAAGCCTGACAATATGTATTTTATGAACCTATTCGTTTATCATAAATTCTTGTGTTTATTATTGTATCCGCACTCGATGTCGATGATGATGATGGAAAAAATTCTTTTGAAATATCTCGTTTAATCATTTTTAATGGTTCTAACTGTTTAAATTGTGGAGTTACATTTTGCTGTGACGAGAGCTTGTCAAGCTTCGTTTCTCCTAATGCATCTTCATTTGTTTCTTCGAGTGTTATACTCTTTATTATTGTTCCGGTTCGACTCGAATCATTAATTATGAGATCTTTAGTTTAAGATTAAAAGAAAATATTTTTCAATTTGTATGAAAAATCTTATGAAAATAATTTCAGAGATCTTTCTTTTGTTTTTACTTACTAGATCTTCCATGACGACGTCTTTCATATTCATCATCGCTTTCAAAACCTTCATCTAACTGTATAAAAAATGAAGAATATATTTGCGAGAAAATAATAAATAATCAAAATACATACACGACGTCCGCCAACTACGGCTCCCTCCATACTACCACCACGACTACTTAGTCGTGCTTTTGCTACTTCTTTTTCTGCTGCATCCGTAACCCATTCGATATTGAATACACAATTATGAACAATATTTTCCTTGCCAATCTTGCGTAAGGCTTGTTGTAGACAATTTCCTATAACGAAAATAGAAAACAATTTTCGATTTTTATTACAATAAAATAAAGGTTTTCTAACAGTTTTTAACCTGAAGGGAGTCTTTCATCTATTAGAGATGATACATCAACTCATGTTTTGATGAAAAGTTATTATCTACCTCGATATATGACATCACTCAAAACAATAATACAGATACTAAATATAGTTGAGTTGGTTACGACGCCAAAGTCTTTACCATTGGACATGATATCTTTAATGATAGTAGTGTGACACTTCCGTCGAATGTCATACTATGATGACTCATATGTTCTACATAGAAATATGCTCGGTTGACTCCGACCGTGGCCATCTCTTTTCTATTCAATTGACACCCACTCATGTGTCTGAGATATGTACGAAGAAGAACTTTACCTGTTGCGTCACGTCCACGTGATTTAAGCCAATATCGTAACATATGTAGGGCAGCATTTTCTCCGTGTTCATCCATTAGTTTAGTCACTTCTTCTTCGGTTAATTCAAGTTCAGCAGCAAGTACTGGCCAATCGGCGCCTAATGATCGTGCAATATCAGTTAAACGAATTTCACCTTTTCGATACATATCATCAGATTTCCAACCTAGAAGAAAAATAATCTTTTTCTCGAATATCAATTTTATTTTATTTCTTACTGTCTAAACGAGAACCTCGATCAACTGCATGAAGGGCTCGAATACGTTCTTCATTCTAAATAAAATTCAATCACATAAGACAAAAGCAAAGCTTAAAATAAAAGATATCTTACCTCCAATGAATCCTAATTAGAGAGAGAGAGAGAGAGAAAAGGAATAAATAATATTATTTTAGTATTTAAAAAAGAATTCTTTTTTTTTCTTACTCTATCATATGTTGGTAAAACAATATTCAAATTACAAATAGCTTGTAATAATTGTGGATCAATCATTGGACTTGATGGTAGATTTCCATTTATCATTGTAAAAGATGCTGTTCTTGGCATTGATGTTAATCTTCCATTATCTTTTGAAAATATTAAACGTCCTATCGCATCTTGTTGATAATCACGTATACGAAAAATACAAGGTAGACGATTTTCTCGAAATGCTCGAAATGTAAATGTTAATTGTTCATTTGTTTTTACAATTGCTTGTAAATTATTTGATTGTAAATCCAAATAAATTGTATTTCCATTAATAACTTCAACTTCTTTTGATTTAGCTATTTCAATAAAATGTTCTTGCATTTCCAATGTTTTATTTTCTTTATCATCTGTTATACAGAATACACGAACAAGCGACTCATTTGGATCGTTTCGTTTCGCAAATACAACAAAACGTGACATATATGGTACTGATGTTGCTTCACGGTATACATCATGTGCTAGTTTCAACACGTCTGGTACACCTTGAGCATCGATTAACCAGAATCTGTAAAATAAAAGTAAATATGTTAACCCTTCTCTACGTATTTTATGTTCGGTTTCGGCAAGTTCAACATGTTGACTTATAGAGTACGAAGTCTTAGCATATAATTATGTTTCAATTCCTTATGGATCATTAGAAGCAAGAGAGAAGAGATTGACCTTAAATTATAGTGATATACCCAGGAAAAAGACATCTGTTGATGAGAACTAAATCAAGCTTCAAATGTCAAAGAATATCAATGAACTGTTCTCGTAGAACACTTATCTATTGTCGACTCTTGACACGTAGTCAATTTCACAGATGATGAAAATGTTATATCATATGTATCTACTTTGGTCTCGGAAAGTTTAATAGATTCTTCATTATTAATTAAGACAAAAATTTATCCTTGCAAAAGTATAAATTAATATAGAAAAATCTTAAGAAGATATTTCCATTTTTCATTCATCAGATTAACTAAATACATCTCGATAAGACCTTTACTCAAATGAGCTTAGTTAGATAACATCTAATCTGATTCGAATATCAATATACTTGACATTTTACGTAAATCTTTTTTGATAAAAATTATTTATATATGCAATATTTAACTATAATTATTCTTTTACCTAGCTGAAACTGTTGTTGTAAATGTAGCACAATCATTTGAAAATGTTAACGGTGTATGTCCCGTAATATCGTCGAATTGAGCCGGATGTGTACCACCCGTAATACTACATAGTAAACGAAGTGTTTGAGAGTCACTTGTATATGCAGCTCCTTGTTGTTGACTTTCTCGTTGATGAGCTTGTTTTGTAGGTGGTGTTGTTTTAGCTGGCAACGGAATTGTCAATGTAATGGGTTTATGAAATTTTCTTCGGCGCGGTTCAACTGTTACAATTGGACTGACATTAACACGTGTTCCATAGGAACGTTGAATAAGTTGTGATGGTATTGGTAAAACATGAAGGGATATACGAATACGTTTTTGTAATGCTTTTTCCGGTACATGAGCTTGAACTTTTGGAATTATAGTTGATGTTAATAAACCACCTTGTTCATCGATAAAAGTTGCTTCTTGACGTGAACGAGTTATCAATGCAAAGAAACGTGGGAAATCATTTGTTATTATACGTGTTATTCGACGTGAATGAAGCTCTTCGAGACTTTCGAGTTCTGGTACAAACGAAAATAAAAACAAATTTTATTTCTTAATAAAAGTAAAAAACAAACGAAAAATGCATACCTTCAGTGTCAACAGTATCACCAAGAATATCACGTACAGCGTCATCCGTTGTTGGACTTGCATGTTCTGTCCATTTTTCACCATTATCGCTGCGTAAAACGATGATTTCTCGTTCATGATTTCGTAGCGAAGCAAAATGAGGAATTTCAAGAATAACAGGTCTAAAAAAGAATTATATTTATGTAAAACTCTTCTAGGGAAAACAATCTATTTTATCTTTATTATTTCTCTTGCTCGATTATATTGATATGAAATATTATGAAGTTGTATTCTAAAGCAATCTCATACTCTGTAGGAAAGTTTGAACCTACACAGGAAATGGATCCCACAGCTAGATCTTATCACATGCGGTTCAACACTCTCCATTCCTAAAATATCAATCAACAACAACATTCTCTATTCCTAAAGTATCAATCAACCACAACACTCTGCTTATCATACAACGATTAGAATGCCTTTCAAAGATATGTAGGGTATGCTAATTGTAAAATAGTATGAAATAGGTGGTGTCCAAGTCCAAAACTTTTCTATCAGGATACGCACTAATCCTCGTTTCCAACTTTCATTTTTCAAGAAATTCTTTTCACAAAAAAAAGAATCAGATCAAATTGTGATTATTTTAATCGATTCTTTTCGTCAAAATCGCAATAATTGATTTTGAAACAAATAAACTCAAATCGATTAAAAAGAAAAACCTTGATTTATATAAGCATTTCGGAAGTTACATTTCGTAACGGTCAATAATATGTACTTTACTCACGGGCTAAAAACGAGTGTACTATCGCTTGCATTAAGTGGCTTAAGTGCTATTGACGTGGAACTGAAAATAATAGCCACCCGAAAAATGCTTTTAATAGATCAGTGAACACTTTTTGTCGTGACAATTTACTTGAGTAAATGATACTTTCCGAGAAGTAGGAGTACGCACGAACGTATCTCACTCTTTTGTTTCAATTAGCAGCACGCCTTAGTAATCATGCAATTTTATCATGCATTAAAATTGTCCGACTTTTTTTGTTCTTTAACACATGGTTACTGCCATAACAACGACTTAAGAAGTTCTGTCAGTGTTTTATCATGTGGAAGCCTTCAAAGATGAAATCGGTTTTATTTCCTGTTCTCCTCCGAAAAAGAAAATCACTGAGACAAACAACTAATTCTCTCTTGACTTAAGTTTGTTTTCTAATAAATGATTTTCATCTTACCCAAGAAATTTACAATTAACAGGTCCCACTTCCAAAATTCTTGCTGCCAATGCTTCGCCTTCATTTAATGGTGGTGGTACAGTTAATTTATCGCGTTTAACAAAACGACACGTTATTCTTGTTGGCATACTTGCACGTTTAGCTGGTATGATAACTCGTACACCAGAATGTCGACAGCCACGCATCGCACCACCACGAGCATCGACCAGAAAACTTACCAAAAATCTATACATAAATAAACATATTATATTCGATGGTTAAGTAATCCGACGAAGAAAATAAAACAAAGGATATAAATAAATAAGGAATTAATTGATTAATTAATTAAGGTTGATTTACTATCTAGCAAAAATTAAAAACTAAGCGAGTGCGAACACTTACGATCGACAATGAAAACGATCCCTAGAAATAGATATATACATATCATACACATGCCAAACAAACGCATTCATGCTTATTCAATCGAACTTCAAAACAAAAAGTTCTCCAAGACAACTGATTGAAACTTACCCTCCATGACGTGGTCTAGTAATGACTTCATTATCAGCCATATATGATTGTTGTATTTTAACAGGTGTTTGTTGATGATCATGTAAATTATCGCGACTTTCAGTCCAACCATCTTTTGCTGCTAATATTGGATATTCGCATTCGTCCTATAAATTCCCGATAAAATTATTAGTTTAAAAATATGTTTCTTCTTTTTAATTTTTACTCTAATTAATGATGTTTGATGAAGTTTATTTTCTTCGGCTTCAGTCATTAGAACGCCGTCACGTAAATATTGCATATGAACATTTGAACTGGCATCACCAAGCATATCTGAATGTACCAATAATAAACGATTATTATTTTCCGATTTCAATGAAATTTAAGTATATTTCGGGTTATAGCGTAGGTCATGCGAACGCATTGGAGGATTTTTCAAAAAAAAAAGAAGTAAATATTGGTTCATTCGTTTGACAGGCATAAAGCAAAACTGCAAATATACGACTACCTGTAGTCGTGTTTTGCTGATCTTTTAAATTGTTAATAGCTTTTGTCAATTCGAAATATCCGATTTCAGGATAGATTATTTCATTAGCAACATTATATTTATCATCTATACATAATTTGATGATGTTTGAATACATATATATATTTATTATTTTTTTTTACATAATCTAGTTAGAATTTTTTTCTCTGATAAAAAAAAAGAATATTATTTACCTCCTTCATCCTCAGAATCACTTAAAGGATGTTCTTCATGAGATACTTCTGGTGCTTGAATCTAAAAAAGACAACAAAACATATTACTCCTTTCTTGGCTTCTTTTTGTTCAAGAAAATCTACCTTATAACGTTCTTCAGTCAATGATTCATGTTTACTAGAAAGTGTTGTTTCAGTAACAACTTTAAGTTCTTCAACAACGGATATATAGCCAAGTCGTTGTGCAATCGATAAAGCTGTCATGCCATGCTACAAAAAGAAAAGAAAAATTTTAATTCAAACAAAATGAGTTCGCTTAATAATCTTACTTTATTTGTTTTATTCGGTAAAGCACCTTGTTTGAGTAATAACTTAACAATCATAACATGTCCTTGTTGAGCAGCTGAATGCAATGGAGTAAACATAAGCTTTAAAATAGATTGGAAAAGAAAGATTATTAAAAAACGATCAAAAGATTTTTTACTCTTACATTTGTTTCGATATTAGCATCGGCACCTTGTTGAAGTAGAAATCGTACCATATTAATTTGTCCAAAATGGCAAGCAACATGTAGACTTGTGTAACCACTCTGAAATAAATAAATAATTTAATTTATAGATAATACTCGAACGAACAAGCTAAGAATTAAATCGGTTTAGCTGACAAGAGAAAATCTTTTCCAAATGAACTACTGATTTTGAATTAGGATTTCAAGCATAAAATAGATTTCAGTGAGAGAATATATACATCTAGGCATTTCCCTACAGCGTTATAATCTTTCTAGAAAAAAAAATTTAGCCTCGAGTATGGCATGTCAAAAAGTAATTGAATGATGATAATTTGATTTGAAACTTTTCTCAGAGATAACAAATTTTATACCCTGCCATTTTTAGCCGAAAACAATGTTTCCTTTGGCAGTAATTGAATTCTATTAAGTCACTCTTCGTCTTGTCAGTCACTCGAGAGTGGAATGGTTTTATTTTCTAAATTCAATCGTTTGAGAAACGAAGAATCTTTCGAAATTCAATTTGCAAATATTTGTAAAATAAAATATGGATATTCGATGCATTGCTCTATCTCATATGGCAAAATAAAATTTTAGTAAAACAAATCTAGTAGTCTAGACAAGCTTATGAAGCTGTCATTATTCGATATTTTTAATTACTTGATTACGCCCTCTATGGTACATTGAGTCAAAACTCAAAAGGAGATTATCAACTTGAGAAGATTATTTCTTGTATGATTTTATTAGATAGTGATTTCTTACGAATAAGTCTCTTAATGCAATTATGAATTCGTTTTATTAATTTCTCAATTTTGAATCTTTCACAGTCATATGTCTATTTTCTTCAATAAGCCGTCGTACCAAGTCATTATCTTAAGCTTTAATAATCTAAAATCTGATTGATAGTCAAACTAGATTTCAAGAAACACCCTAATAATATACTGTCTTTCAATGAAAGTAGAAATATTTATCTTACCAACGTTGGTGCATCAACAATGGCATTTTTATCAACTAGTGCTTCAGCACATTTAACTCTATCTTCTTGTGCACATAAATGTAACGGTGTTAAATGACATTTTGAAGCTAGATTCGGATCAGCATGATGAGCTAATAGAAGATGAGTCATATCAGAATGACCATCTTGACAACTTAGATGCAACGGAGTAAAGCCTCCACTTGATTGTGCATTCGTATTCGCATTATATTCTAATAACATTTCAGCAATATCATGTGTGTTCTTTTTCGCAGCTATATGCAATGGCGTATAACCATTACGTGCTGTTACATGTGGACTAGCAGCATGTTGTAATAAGAGTAACACAATATTACTATGATTATAATGAACAGCACAATGTAATGGTGTTAAATCATTCTAAAAATAGAAATTGATAATTCAATGAAACCAAAAATCCGTTTCACATTTCTATACTAACTTTGCCGTGACAATCTGGTTTAGCTCCTTTTTGTAAAAGAAGATTAGCAACTTTAATATTACCATATTTACTGCAAATATGTAATGCAGTAAAATTTCTCTATAAAAACAGAACAAATAATAGATATAAAAGAAAAACTTTATTTCGAAAAGTGAATCTATACTTTAGTATATAAATTTAAATTAGCTCCATGATCAATTAATAAACTTGCAATTTCTTCGTGTCCTTCTTTGGCTGCAATATGTAAACTTGAATATCCATCTTTTGTTATATTATCAACATCAGCACTGGCTTTCAATAACAAATTAACGATTTCAATATTTCCCAAACGTGTTCCTAAATGTAAACATGTTTGAGCTTCTTTTGCTTTCATGTCAACTGATGCACCATGACGAAGTAACGTTTGAACAATCTCAACTTGATTGTTACGCGTTGCTAAATGTAATGGTGTTTCACCACGTATTGTTATTGCATTTATATTTGCACCGTGTTGTAATAAATAAACAACAATATCATGACTACCAACGAATGATGCAACATGTAAACAAGTTAAACCGGATTCAGTGTTAGCTTCGACATCGGCACCGCTTGATATTAATAATTCAACAAGTTTTAAACGATTCTTTTTGCATGCTATATGTAAGCATGAAAAGCCATTCAATGCTTTAGCATTGACATCGGCACGACGTTCGCAGAGAAGTTTAGCAACATTATAGTTACCACAATGAGATGCAACATGCAAAGGAGATAAATAATCCTTTAAACAAAAATTTTAGAAAAGAATATAAAAGTTATTAGCGATTAGAAAATTTAACGAACCGAACTGACATCATCGACAAGTGTAGATTTATAATAGAGTAAAATACGTGCAGCATCGATATGATCACCTTGGGCAGCTTAAATAAGATTAATTAATTTAGGTTAATAAAAAGAAAAACAAATTCTTTCTATTTGATCTATTTACCCATATGAAGCGCTGAGAGACCATTCTTTGTTTTTGCACCAAATGGAGCACCATTTTCAAGCAATAAATCAACAACTTGATCGTGACCAGATCGAGCAGCACAATGCAGAGGTGCTAAACAAATAGAATTTGTTCTTTTTTCTTTTCATGTTTATAAAGCTACTTCACTTACTTAATCCATCTTTTGTTTTAACATCAATTTGTGCACCTTTTTCAAGTAATAATCGAACTATATTTTCTTTGCCCCATTTCGATGCCACATGAAGTGGTGTTATATTTTGCTAGAAGAACAAAACAAAAATTATCTTTTATTCTGGATTTATGTCTCTCGAAAAGATAGGTATATCAAATAAAATGTGAATGATAAATTAAGCTCAGTTACATCCTTCAGGCACCACCACTCTGATTAATGTCCGACATTGCCCGAGGCAATTTTTTTCATTTTTACATTAGTTAATACTCATTTTCTTCTTTTTTTTCGTCATGACACAACTTGTGAAATGAATCAATGTACACATAGTCGAACGAAAATATAATTCAATATAAACACACTTGAACATTCAAGTGCAATTTCATCTTTTCTTCAAGTATATATTTGATGCAAATAAAATAAAATGCATATATATATATATACATATTCGCTTACACTAGCTGCATAATTGACATCGGCACCACGACTTATTAATAGTTGTGCAACTTCTAAATTTCCATAATGAGCCGCTATATGCAATGGTGTAAAGCCAGACTACAAAAAAAAGTATTTATTTTAAAATTTGATTAGTTTCTTCCTTATAATGCAATCGTGCATATTAATGTCTACTGTTTGTCTTTTAAACATGAAGCTATGTTGGTAAGTTGTGTTCTAACTATATCTATTCTGATTATTCGTGATAAATTATTAATATATACAATTTGACATATGCTTACTCTGCCAAGCTAGAAAAAGACCAAAGAACAAAAACAATGAGTACAAATACAACATCAATCAATAGGACGTTTCCTCCATCACCGTAATAAAAAGGCAATATTCGATAAAAACGACAAATATAATCTAGACATTGAGAAAACAAACCTTAGTTGTGCAATTAACGAAGCCTACACCCTATTGGTTTTTTAAAATTTTGTTAAGAAATGAAAAACTTTTATTTTCTTTTTTGAAATTCATTTGTACTAACCTTGTAATTGAGGTCGGGTTGATTATCACCTTGCAGTAGTAAGGCAGCTGCTTTTGTGTCATTTTTCTTTGCTGCAATATGTAATGCTGGTAAACGAACTTTAGAGCCTTTCGAATCATTTTCTAAAAGTATAGCAACAACTTTCTCATGTCCTTGTTGAAGACTAACAGCCAAAGGCGTAAATCCATCCTAATAAAAATAAATCATTCTTGGAAAAATATAAAATATAAAAAAATTACTTCAGTTGCTAAACTTTGATTAGCTCCATTAGCGAGCAGAAATTTAACCACTTCGATATGATTCTCTTCTAGAAAATGAATTCATAAAATAGATTTTTGCAACAGAGAGAAAAACAAAAGAATAACATACGTGCAGCCATATACAAAGGAGAGAATCCATTTTGCGATTGACAGTTAATATTAGCATTATATTTAACTAAGAGTTGAACGACTTCTTCTTGACCAGCTAATGATGCAATATGAAGAGCTGTATTGCCTTTCTATATAAACAAAATAATAAATGATTAATGGCTAATCATTGGCACTGATAACTCAAAAACCTTTGTTGTCGCATTGACATTGGCAGCACGTGTAAGAAGTTCTTGAACAATATTTACATGACCCTCCCTTCAGTTAAATGAAATAACAGTTAAACATAGCTAGTCAAGTAGAAAATGATTCAACAAACTTTGATGCTAAATGTAGTGCATTTAATCCGTTCTGTATAGAGAAACAGAAAAAAACAAAAATTTTGTTTTTCGTTTAAACAAACATTAAAGTGACATACAGTATTACTAGTATTGATATCGATTGATGAACGAAGGTATTCCAAAACCTTCTCAAGATTTCCTGCTCGCGCTGCTCGTAAAAAGCCCGAATTTCCATCAGACTAGAACAAAAACAAAGCAATCAATATCATTTGATGTTTGATATTCAATTTATATCTCGTTGGGTTTTATGATCATAATTGATATCATAACTACTATAACAATCAGCTGTGTCAATAAAAATTCAAAGAAAAAAAAAGAAAGCATTCTTTCTTGATTATGTAATATGACAATCAATGCAATAATCAACTTTCTTTGAATATACATATGCTTCAACACATATACGAATGTATCGGAAGACGTAATTGATCTTCATTCTCTGACACTCATGCTACATTATTTTTTCTTGACCTAACCTATAAAACAGATCTAAATAGAAGATGCTGATGAAAAAGAAAAAAAAACAGGGAACCGGACATATTCATTCTTATCTTTTACAAACTTACTCTCGTGAGAATCCATAAGCAACTTCTCTATTGACCTATCTGTACATCTTTTATCCGACCATATCAAATGAGTAAACAAATCGGAAATTAACGATGAAAAAAAAACCTTCAATAATACCACTTCCTTTTTTATTGTTTAATGAGAAATAAAAATAAAAAAAGAAAGCGAAGAAGAAGGCAATCATTTATCATTAATCGACACAGCAAGGCCTCAGATGATTCTTTGAAGTTGTGAAAAATATTATTCCCCGACAGACTAACACTTGCTATTATTACTGTTGTTGTTGTTGTTATTGTTCGTATTTTCTATGACAATGTTACTCACGAAGGTGCATCGAACTTTATTCGACAAGTGTCGACCCATAACAGCAATCTTCTCTTGGATGAAAATACGGAATTTAAATGAAGTAGTACCGGCTACTAATGGCCACGATGTGCTGTCGTAATAGGATAGTAATAGTAGTGAATGAAACGGCACGGCGAGTAGGAGAGAAGAAAAATGAAGGAAAGGCAAAAGAAGAAAAAATCCTAGTGCATAATCAAGATAATTCTCTGATTTTCCTTTATGCTGATACACCCAGTATCTCCTTTTCCTTTTTTCTCTTGCTTGATGTGTATACGTAAATATATATATATATATATTCTTTGATTGTGCATATTTATGTATATTGCACTAGCAACCGGCAAGCATAGGGAAAAGAGGAACGTTCCCCTAAAATACAACTAACGCAGTAGGATAAAGAAGATTCTTACTAGGCAAAAAGAAAACAGAACAAACAATCAATAGTAGTAACAGCGTGGTTACTAATTGAACCCATCGATGGATTCTTTCTATATCTTATTTTTGTCTATCTAAATGCGTTCATCCTATACATCGATTGATCGATTGAGTAGAAGAATATTGGAATAAATGCCATAAAAATAAGTATTATCAAGAAAAAGCAAGACGGATATATGGCTGAGGGTTACAATAACTTGTTAATGGAAATAAATCTTGTCCTTCATGAAAATAGGCAATAAAAAAAAAAGGCCACGACATGTGTTAGTCCTCTGGTTGATTAGAGGCGAACAAGAAGAATGTTAAATCATTAGATTTAAAATAAATAAAACAAAAGTTTTCCACATACCACAGTCATCTTGTATGAAATGAAATAATCGGCATTTGTGAAGTTTCTTTTTCGCACGCCTCTCTTTTTCGTAGGTAAAGAAGAGAAACGATTAATATATGAAGAATGAAAAAATAAAGAAAAGAAATATACGTCTTAATGCATGCAACTCTAGAAGCAAACAATCAATGTAACAAGAAAGAGAGAAAAAAAGAAATGTAAGACTCACAACTTGTGGCAGCATCGCCAGTTAACCAGTTAGACAGACGGACAGAGAATCAACGACGTGTGGAGGAGACTAGTGTACACGCTTCACTTTTTTTTTTTCTTATGGTAGCATTATTTTTGTATCCTCTATTCGTTCTTATTCTTGTTAGGACGCACTTTTTTTTGTGTTAGAAAAGCGTGCATTTCCGTTTTTCTTTTTTGTCATAAAAACGTTGAACACAATGCGTATGCAACATCTGGCCCGACTAAAAGAATGCAAAGGACGAGAGGACAAGCGAACACAAGAGAAAGAAAAAAAAAGAATTGTCTGCGTTAAAAATAAAAACTATAAAAGGCTGTAACATCTGTCTCCGAAAAAATGGAGGAAGCTAAATGTTAAATATTCAATCGTATGATAATGAGTAAGAACGAGAAAAATATTAATCATTTTATTTTTCGGCATTGAAAAAATAACAGTCATATATAATTTATTGGAAAATATTTGTTTGGTATTTTTTTCTTTTTCGATTTAAGAACTATTATTCATAAGTGTAAGACGAAGATTTTTGCTTTTTTTGTCGAGAGCGTCTTTTTCTATTTTCAAGAGTCATTGAAAATCTTAACTGAATCGCCACGCTATGCGGGCACACCAACATATATTTATATATATA
This sequence comes from Rotaria magnacalcarata, assembly GCA_900239745.1. Classification (NCBI taxonomy): domain Eukaryota; kingdom Metazoa; phylum Rotifera; class Eurotatoria; order Philodinida; family Philodinidae; genus Rotaria; species Rotaria magnacalcarata. Next base: position 22,631 of record OENM01000047.1, read on the forward strand.
TAAGCATAGAGAGATGCGAAATGCAAATGTGGTGCGTGCACTTAAAACTATGCATGAACGTATCATCATGGGAAATAGTTTTCTACGTGTTGTATGCGAACAGAAAACAAATGACAATGACGAGACTCTTGTCTTGTTCTCGTGCTATTCTCGTTTAATAGAATTAATGGTATACTGATAGCAACAACGCTATTGTTGAACTCATTAAATAGATCGTTCTTAATAGCTTTTTAATTTTCTATTGTATAGCTACGCCATGTATATATATATATATATATATAATAAATAAGACTTCATTTTCTCGTTTACTTATTTTTATTCATATAATACTGTCAACAATAAAATCGAAGTCATCGAAATGTTTGTTTATAAGTGTGAGTATACTCAAATGTATGATGTAATGAAAATGAAAACTATATCAAAGATGATGTATCAACTATATGTACATCTATTTCATAATTGTCCAGAATCACGAGAGTTCAACGTATACTTATAGTTTGATAACAAAGGAAATATATACATATATATGTGTGTGTATATAGTGTGCTCTTATTCATTCTCACTTGATGTTGACGATATGGGTTGTTAGGCTCAGATAATGAAGAGAATTTGATTGTTGATGGACGCGTTATTGATACTTGAAGACTTTCTTTTGTTGATACCGATGCCATGAATATATGACGAATTTATTCTAGCAGTTACTTAGTCAAAATACATGACAATAGCTGTTTTATTATCTTTAGAAGCGTAACAAGAGATGATCTGACATGTAAAAGGAAACTAGTTGATAGAAAACAAGTAGTATTCTCTCTATCGTTCTGTTCTTTTACAATTTCGATAGCGATTCTGCTTAACGCATTGAAAGATCGTTAATAATCATCCGTCATCATCTGTTGACATCAGACAAGCAACGACTAGTCGCAGTACCATTCTTTTTATTCTTCATCTTTTTTTGCTTCTTTTTTTCTTATTTTTTTCGTATATTTCTTTTTGCTTTGCACCAAAACTCCCCTGTTGGTTTAGACAACAACTGTTCGTAAGACCTTAGGAGCCATGTTCCGGTTGCTCCGAATAGTAACTAGAGCTAAAAATTGAAATGGGAACAAGAAAAATGAGACATGATGATGACGATTACAATACAATGTGATGATGAAGAGAAAAAATAATGCTATAGTAAGCAATAACTCACATAATTTCATTATAAGCTCCTTCTCTATTATTGTGTTAGTCAGGGAAAAAAACGTCTATTGATCGCACGATCATTTCTCTTCTATTCAATTAGATATAGAAAAAAAAGTTCAAAGGCATGAGGCCAAAGAAGTCTATTTTACTCAGAAATAAAAATATTCTGATCTATACACCTCACGATATATAGAATCAATTACATCAGTAGCACACTTTGAATTACGAAAAAAAAAAGAAGAAAACTCCATGAAACAAGTCCAAATTCTATCACAGTGACTATATCCAGAGATATATGCGATGAAATATAAATGTATGCATGTATGCATTAAATTAGCTATTGTCACTTACTGTTGATGAGCTTGATTTCGAGTGGGTCATCTATTCGAATAAGTATAATAAACTGCCGCGTCGATATTTTAAATGCAGCAAAAATAATCGACAACGTCGTGTATGCACATTTCATTGAGTATAGATAATTCAGTTCTTTCTTTATACTTAATGAAGGTAAAAGCGAATAGAGAGAACGAGAGACAAATAGAAAAATGGACTGGCATATGTACGTATGTGTTGAGCTACGATCGTTCTCTCGTTTCTTTCTGTGTCAGTATTATTTACTGGGATGTCCTCGCTTGCCAATTCTCTCTCTCTCTTTCTCGTTGTGTCCTCTCCTATTGTATAGCAAAACGAAGCGAATATACTTCTTGCCTTGCAATAATCCTTCTCGTTATAGTACATATGATGTAGCGAACAACAGAACACAATATAGAACTCGATGTATACGAATATACTCACATGCAGCCAAGATCATGTCATAGAACAACATTATCCACAAAGACCCCAAGAAAAAAAAATACTGACTCATCTGGAAAAAGGGCAATAATAATTTTTCTTGGCTTAAAAAGACAGCAAGATACAAACACCTAATTGGACGACCCCACATTTATATACAATCATCTCACACGAAGGACTATCATCAATCAATTCATCAACTAATATATTGCATTTATACATATACATATATGTGTATATATATATATGCCTATGTACTCGTATACTGTCCGTAGCAATTCAATCTACATATTGACAATTATCAATAACAATATAGAATAAAAATATAACCATAACATACATATGGTAGATATATTAATTAGAAAACTATTGAATGTATTATAAACTTAGGCTATCTATAGAATTTCAAGTATTATAGCCGATGTAATCAGAGATAATCATATCTAATTAGTAGACGAAAACAGAAAACCATCAAATAAATGATTGAATATTTGTGCATCTATTTTAGTTATTTTATTTGATCGTTCTATTATTTTATCTCGTTTTAATTTTATAAAAACAAAAATGTCAGAAATGACATAGTCAAACTCGATTATAGACATTTGATTAAATCCAGTTGTTTTCTTGTTCCTTTGTTCCCGTACAAGTAAAAACTTCATAAGAAATCGATCTAACAACGATAATACAAAAAATCTATGAGAGAAAAAAGTCGTTTTAAATGAAAAAAGAATTTGTATGAATTATAAATATTAACTGAAAAAAAAAGAAGTATTGAAACTATTCATAATAGAATTTGTTTTCCAAGGTAATTTTTTTTTATTGTTTGCAAGAGAAACTGAAAATTACTCTGAGCAAATAAATAACTCGTGTTCCGTCATATTCACTATAGAATTTTTAATATGCATCACTTTTAATTGTTCATTTTCTATTCAAAACAAAAAGAAAAATTCTTTTATAAAAATTTAATTTTCTTGCCAATTTGTTTTTTGATAATATCTAATGGTGTAAAAGTCTAACCTAGAGATATACTAGAGTGTAAATCAATTTTTTACGAATAAGTAAAAATTTACACGTATGTCCTATCAAGGCTATTATTATAATAACAAAAGCGCTGTTCAAGTATACGATGATTTACTTTGAAAATATACTATTAGTTTGAGTTTTGAATGATATTTATTCAATTGAAATGAATCGTGTAATACTAAAATAAAATATTTTTCTTATACTGTCATTCAAGCTGATGTAAGTAAGAACATATGAGACTTTTATATATCCAAGGAGAATAGAATATCAGACGATAAACAAATGGATTATGTATTCTTTATATAGATTAACATACGAATATTCGACCTTAGTATAAAATTTCTTCATGATTTAAAAACAAAACTGTTAGCTTCGAAAGAAAGCCTTCTAAAATGTACTTGCTATGTGTAATCAAGTCAAGTAAAAAAATTTAATATTCAGATAATAAATAATAAAACAATTGTTGTCTAAGATAGTAATGCAAAACGAAGAAAACATTGTAAAAATAATATTATCTTTACCACTAGATTGGTAGTTTTGGTTGTTGGAGCAGTAGTGGTTGCCTGCTGTTCTATGTTCATGACCATAGCCAATGCTGTATGCTACTGAAACAAGCAAGAGAAGCATATGAAATGACGTGCCGCTCTTTTTTCTCTCTTCGATGTCGTCTTTTTGTTTCCACTTTTCTACTGTTATAGAAAAAAAAAGCTTATTCTCTTTCTCTTTTTATGCATCGACCGTACTTCTTCTCTTTTTTTTTCTACATTTTTACTATATATATATTGGGCACATCGCGTTCTCTTTCTTGCGTTCAATCCACAATTCATCTGAGACACAAAAAAGAACGGAATGGAATGCGCTTGCAAATATAAAAAAAGGCCAAGCAAAACAGTGGAATGAAAAACGACTTTTCAGCTTGTTTACCATAACTGCGGAACACGCTCTCTGATCATTATTGGAGTGCGGTTCTCATTTTCCTTCTCTTCGTCATCATATAAACAGGAAAAACTCAGACCAAAGATCGTGCGTTCGAGTGGAAAGTCAATATATATATATGTATTCATATAAATTTACCAATTCGTTTTTTTTATATACATATTTATTGTATAAGAAATGCGATTAGCTCTAGAAGTTTGATGAAGAAAAATCGGACCCGAACATATGTAGAACAAGATGATTTTGGTTCTTTATTTTTTTTTCGAAAAAAACGATGTTTTAACAAAGTAGTGTTAAAATGATTGCTTTTAACAAGCGAAAATTAGCCTAAAACGTTTTTATAAGGAAAGAAAAATAGTTCTATTTTTCTTTTTTAACGTTCTTCTTCTGCACGCCATTGAACTTTTTTACGGTGGCTCTCAAGTGCATCACGTAACTTTTTATCGATCATTTCTTCGGTTAATGTACCATCTTCAGATGCATAAGCAGATGCCTACAAACATAGATCAGTTTTTTCTAGGAAAAAGTAAATAAACTGATTGACGAACCTGACAAGCAGCTAGTAATTTAGCTATTTCACGACCGGAAAAACCGTCTGTACGTTGTGCTAGTTCTTCACATTTTTTTTCGAAATCAAATGAACCGATTTTAATTGGACTAAAAAAAAATAAGACAAATTTTAAAAACAAGTTTTCTTCAACTCATTCGATTAGAATTTACCGACGACGCTCCGCTGACTTTAATATGTAGGTATCAAAATAAAGAAAAGTCATTCGACGACGTTCATCTAAACTTGGTATATTAAATTGTACCATTTCATCAAGACGATCGTTTACTGCCCAATCAAACTGTTCGGGTTCGTTACTTGCCAAAACTAGCATGAAACTGCAGAAGAAGAAAAGAGAACGATTGTAGGAAGTAAGGTTTCATTGATAAATAATTCGTACACGAGACGGATTCATGAAGCCATATTGATTATTTTCTCTTTCACTTAATCAGAAAACATGTGTACTAAGAAATCTTAGAAGTTATTAGACAGTATAAGAATTAGAAAATGAAACGATGTATGACTAAGCATCCGTTTGTTTTTCTTCTATTTTGTTAAAATGACTTTACAGTTAGACTACTGCTGTGAATTTAATCTGCCTGATAGGAAAAATGTATATATATATATATAGATATACATATAAAATAAACTTGATTTGATCATCTTAGAGAGAGAGAGATTGTGCAGGAAACGTGTTACCGCTTCTTTAAGACGGAAAAAAGAAAGAAAAATCATTTCTTAAACGGAAATAAATCTTTCCGGAATTGAGCCAATTGTATAGTTCACTGAACCAATCATAAAGACTTTTATTTTCAATTACATTAATCTGCGAGATTTCTTCTCCAAAGAGCTGACTATTTTGCAATTGATCATGGCAAAATATTTATACATTACCATGCCCTTGATTGTAGCAGAAAAAGGCTGAAAGAGCATAATCGATAAGCCAAACTGTTTTTTTTTACTTTTCATTTGTTGCTCTTGGCCAAACAATTATTATTATGTGATGCAAAAGTCTTAAAAAAACCCAGTCTATTCTGTTTCAAGCCTAAAGACATGCAACTAATTGATTGTTCATTTTATTGACTTTCAAATGAGATAGTATTTGTTGTTGCAATATAGTATTAATAATAATCGTTTGAGATTAAAAGCAAGCTTTCTATGATAAATATTCTAAATTTTTGTTTCATTTCTTTGGGTAATTCTATAAATCCGACGGTAAATAACATCAAAACTGAAAAGAGCTCGCCAGCTCAGTTGCTTTCAAATCGAAATGTACAACTGATAATATATTTTTTGGTCTCATTATATGAACACAAAATATGCTAATTGAAAAATCTCTAATAGAGCGTACTTATTTTTCAAGGTTAATCGATGATCAGAGAAAAGATTCATATTATTTGGTTGTTTAATTCGAACAAAAACGTTTTTTTCTTTCTCAATGGTACTTGTTATATTTTTTTTTATTTGCCTTAGCATTATTTGTTGCTTGTTTTTCTTTCGTTTCAATTTTGTTCTTTTTTGCTCATTTTATATTATTATCATTATTGTAACCTTTGATTTCACAGGCAGATAAATCTATTTTACACGTTGATTATATATACAGTATATCTTAGCATGCTATTAAATATATGGATAAAACACTGATAATGATCACTAACTTGATTAACTAGCTCATGCTTGTTATGTTTGATCGAATTATAACTAGAACGAATCTATGCATTGTAAATTGTCCTACTTGACATTTAGAAGAGAAATTATTATCGGAAGAAAAGTTTCCAGATTCAAATAGCTACTCAACGTTTGAGGACGTCTCAGTTGTATTGTAAATGCTGTTTAGTGCGTTTTCCGCAACGCTAAGGAACCTTGGTAACGCAATCTGACGTCTATTGTCCTTGATTACTATGGAAATAACCTATCCTCGGTGGCAATTTTCTTTCCTTCATTGCTATGAAGAGTATATAATTGATAATCTATTTTTTAAAGCTTGATCTCAATATAATTTTCTTTGACAAACGTTGTCGAGGGTTAAGAAGAAGTTTTCAATTGTGATACATATTAAACAAATTATATGAAAAATCGAAGCAGCAGCTGGGCAGAAAGATTGCTTCAGAGAAACGATCTATTTTTATTTAAAACCACTAGAGTAACATAGAGAAAGACGTATAATAACAAATACTAATACCTATTTATTGGTAAATATCATCAAACGAGCTATGACCGACGACCTATTTGCCTTTCTAATCTATCCTATTTTCAAGTAAGAACTCAAGCATATTTACGAGAAGCATTAAGCAAAAGGTCACGAAAATGACTGCATGTTGTAGTCAAGGATATTTGATAGGAAATTTTTGATTGTAAGAATAATTTCCTCTCATCTTTCAACAGACGAAATGCCCAAAGCAAAATTCCATATACTATACTAAACAAATGAATCAGTGTTTTACGTAAATGAATAGCATCAAAAAGATCGAAGTGATATACTAAGACGCCAGTCCAGAACATTTATCCATGAAATCATTGATTTTACGTATAACTTACCGACTCGATTGTTCACCAGTGCGATAAAGAAATGCATTCAGTGCTGCACGCATATCTTCTCCGATTTTTTCTGTAGCTCGTTTTCTCAAAAATGCATCAGCTTCATCAATAAATAATAAAAGACCACGACGACTTGTTTGTGACCAATCGAATACTTTATGTATAGCAGTAACTGCTTCACGACCTAATGGGGCTACATCACCACCAGTCATTATAGCGTAATCAAGACCTGAATGAGCAGCTAATTTCTAAATAAAACGTCGATATTTTCCCAATCAAGTATTTAGTCGAGTCAAATATTTACCTTAGCAAATAGAGTTTTACCTAAGAAAAGCAAATACCATGATTGAATTCTAGAAATAAATTCTTTTTTCTTTCATTACCAGTTCCTGGTGGTCCATGCATAAGTAAATTTCTAAATAAGCCATAATTTCGTTTTGTAAATCTTGTTGCTATAGCTATTTCACGTAGACGAGATTCAAGTGCTGGATCAAGGACGACGCCTTTCAATGAATCTTCAGCTTTCGAAAAAAAATGAAACCGTATGGTTTTCACCGGTGAACGAAGTGCAGTAAGTAGTGTGGTTCGAGATGTTTCACGAATTAATGATGGTTTACCAAGACGTGAATCAAGATATTTAACGGCTGTTTGAGTTGCACCACGTGCTGAATAAACACCAAGAGCAAGCAATGTAATACCACCAGTCTATACAAGCGGACGGCGATAGTATTTTGTTTTTCGGGGAAAATGTTTTCGTTTAAAGACTTACTGCCATAAGAACTTTACTTGGATTTTCAAGTAAACTTGTTATACCAGATCCAACAACAGTACCTGCTGTTTTAATACTTTCGAGAATTGTTTTACGTTGTTCTTCAGCTTTAAGTTTGATTTGTTCGAGATAAATTTCACGATTCTCTCGTTCGATTTGAGCTTTGCCTTTTAGTTCTGCTTCAAGACGTTTCATTTCATACTGATGACGGACTTGTTCAGCATATTCAATTGAACCTAAATACTTATCAATAAAAGATATTCAAGATATATTTAAACATATTTCTCACGTTGTTTCATTTCTTCTTGTTTTCGAACTGAGTCTTCTTGTCGACGAAGTTCTTGGTCGTGTAGACGAGCCTAATTATTAATAAGAATATTCTTTATTGCATGTAGATAAACATTTGATGTTACCTTTTCAGCAGCTTGATCTTGCATACGTTTTCGGGCTAATTGATCTTGAAATTTTGCTCTCTAAAAAGATCGAATATTGAGAACAGAAAATGATCTAAAGAGAAATTTATACTTCATTTTGATGATGAGTTTCATCATTCATCATTCGTCGTTTTTCTTCATTTAATTGTAGTTGATGTTTGAAACGAATTTCTTCATCATGTTGAGAATACTCCTAACAGATAAGAATTCAATAAATCATATCATTATTTAGCAATACGATTTAACAGGAGAAAAAAAACATCTTTCATATCGCTACATTCGGATAGCATTTCTTTTGATAATTTATTATGTAACACATGCATGTTAAATTATTTTCAATTGCTTAAAATCACTTTTATAGATATCGTTTTATGCAATTTTTTCTAAATCTGTTTGAGCTCTACGAAAAATTGAACTTATCCTTGCATAGCGCTATGAGTTGTTAATAGGTCTTGAGAAATCAAAAACACTTATTTTGTATCCGAATGAAAAGGTCAAAAACTAATTCTAAATGGCGACAAGCCTGCTCGCGAATGCCAAAAGCCTTGGTCTGGCACAGAAATAGGCAACTGGAAACCAATCTTTTTTTGCAGTCCACTCTTGCTGAAAATGTCATTATAAATACAATCAACAATGTCGAGTGTGTCATAAAATTAGATAGATCTTTGCTACTTACACTTTAGTTAACTAACTAATCTATTCAAAATAAAACTAAAGATAGTTATAATAGAACCGCAGTGATTCTAATGAATTAACTTTAACTGTATTGATTTAGCATATTGATAGAAAAGACTTTTTTTAGAAATCATGATGACGAATTTCTAGTCACAATGGTTATGAGTATTTACTTGCATTTGCTTCTGTATTTCAAGTTGTTTTGTTTGCTCTTGCATTTTAACAACATCAAATGCTTGATTAGCATATTCTTAAATAGATTAACATGCTGAAAACATACGCTACATAATTGAGTAGATCTTACTTGAACGTTCAAGTTCTTTGGCTGCTTGAGCAGCTCGTTCAAGTGCACTAGAATCAAATTTATATATCGATTCACGACCGGCGTAAGCTTTAGAGTTGCCATCGGTTGATGACGGTTTTTCAGTTCCATCATTTTTTGATGATGATGATGATGAGCTTTCGCTACCTCCGCCGGAACCTTGAGATGGAAGATCCGACACCGGTTTTTTGTAACCAAATAACCAAGACATCTAAAAATAAGATCCATTGTAGTAATCGAGAAATTCTATATGAAATTGTAAAAATATGTGTTATCGTAATGTTTTATGCTTTCATTATTGGTACCTATACTTTCACCTTGAACTTTTAGTACTAAAATTGCACTTATTGATAAAATACTTTTGAAAATCGATGTAAATTGTACAGAATAGTTAAAATAATCTGATGCAACGTGTGTGCCCCTTGTTAATGGTTAATATCTATAGCTTCTATGCAGGATTTGTTGGCTTCTGTTTTAGAAGAATATTTATTTTAAAGTAATCGATTCCATTTTATCGATTGCTTGGAATTAGAATTTTATTTTTATTAAGAAGTTCTCATTCTATATTGGTTCGTCCATATCAAATTGAGACCAATGATGAGGCGCCCTCTACAAAACTCATCTCGTTATTTTCTATAGTTTCAAATTTTATTTGATTCTAATCATTAAACTACATCAAATAACGAAAAATTCTTTTTACTATAATAAATTAAGAAAAATTTTGCATCCAAGTGAAGATTTTAATCTGACCAACATGGCAGGATCAAGTAAAGCGACGCAATTTGATTGGTGTTTTTCATCCTAGAGAAGAAGTTCATCATATAATTTTCTGTCTGGGTCGTTGACGTTGACTATGAATGCTGATGTTATTTCATTTTTTGTAGATTATATATCATTTAAGTTTTTTTTGTTATTGTTATTTTCTCTTTTCGAATTGAACGATGCCAACGAAATTGTATATTGGAAATGTGCCTCCAACAGTAAGCTCAACTGAACTGAAAGAATTATTTGAAAAATATGGAAAAGTACTAGAATGTGACATTGTAAAAGATTATGCTTTTGTTGTAAGTCGTTTCTTTTTCAATAAGGACATCGTTTTATAGTGATTTCTTTTAGCATATGGAAGATGCAAGCAAAGCCAAAGCATCTATAGCTGCTTTGAATGATTTTAATTTAAAAGGAAGTCGTATCAGAGTTGAAGTATGTGATGACTTAATAGACTATTTTAAAGTTGATATTTATTCTTATGATTATTTCATAGGTATCAACAACTCAACTAAGAAATTCGAGTCGTCCATCGTAAGAACTCTTTTCGTTTTTATTTGGGTATTTTTTTTTATTAAATTAGAAAATTTATCTTTTTCTTAAATACAGTCGTCGAGAAGAATCATCACGTTATGAATCAGGTTCAATGTCAATGCGATCAGCTCGGTAAGTGATCTTTTTATTATATTAAAGAATCGTTGAAGGAGAATTTTTTTCTTTAAGAAGTCGAGATATGCCAATGATGTCATCAAGTCGAAATGGTAGTTACTCAGGTGGCGGCGGTCCCGATCGCTCGTATCCGAGTATGCGTAATAGCTACATGGACGCACGATCTCGTCCGTATGATTCGCCTTATGAACGTCAACGTATACCACAACATATAGCACCAATGAGCTATCCCGATCCATACAGTCGTCCTGGTGGTGATCCGTACAGTATGCGTAGTGGAGGTGTTGATCCGTATGGTCGCGAGGACTTTTATCATCATCGAGGACCACCAATGTCGATTGCTGATCATTATGGACGCGGACCACCGATGCGGTATGTCGTTATTCGTGCATAATAGAAAGAAAGAAAGAATGAGTTTCGTATCGAAAATCGTCGATCTATTGGCTTCCTTTTTCTATATATTCAAGTCCCGTCTCTTTCTCTCTCTCTCTCTCACTATAAATATTCGTACGTTTAAACGTCCCCATTGGTCGTAATCCGTTTCAGGTCTGCTTACGATGCCTACGCTGCTTATTCGTCTGGACCGAGTTCAATGGGACCACCACGAAGGTAAGCACGAAATCTATAAATTACAGACTACGTTCAGTTCGTGTATAAATAAATGGAAAATCTGGTCGAATTGCTTTATTTTTCATGAGACTTACATAAAAGCAACCGAGAAAGGAATAAAAGAAAGGAAAACGAACCTATCGTTCTTCGTATTTATATAATCTTACATTAGTCGTTATCCTGCATCTCCACCATCATCACGTTATGGGTCATCACCACGATCATCGTCTCGTCGTCCAGCAAGAAGATCACCGCCGCCACCACCACCATCGAGTTCATCACGATCGCGTCGATAAAACAAATCAATTATGGTTGATGCATCGCGATTATTTTAAACAAACCAAAATTTTCATAGTGAACTATTTCCTCATACACACATTCTCAGTGCCTAATGAAACAAAGAATTATGTGCAAAAACATAATACTGATCTGTTTCATCAATCAGTCAAACTGAGAGAATACTGTATATAAAGTTGAATTCTTTTTCTTTATTTCCCCTTCTTTTTTTCTTTGAATTGTAAGCAAAACAATTAAACATGTTGTCTTGCCACGTCCCCTTTCTTTGTTCTTTATTCATTTCCCTTTTGTTTGTTGTATGTGTATTTGTCTATGTACGAGTGATAAACGAAAACAAGTCTATATAGACCTACTATGAAGAAGAAAAAAAAATTCTAAAATATCTGCTTGCGTTCTTCTTTTTTTATCTAACACAAAAGATAAAAAATTCACACATAAGATTTCTATTAGAAAATACTTTTATTGAACACAAGTACTTCTTAACCGTTGGAGTATTTGAGAGAAAAATTCAATTTTTCTTTCCTTTCGAAAAGCCTCCAAACATTTATGGTTCGCACTGACGTTTGAGCAGATAATTTCTATCGACGTTGAAAACACTCGATAAAGCAAAAATTCCTGTGATTATTTAGTAATTTCATTTGCTTGGTTACAACGCCCTATGTGTTCACTTGAAATATTTTTTTCGGAATTGAATTGTAATTAATCTAACTTGTTTTTTAAACAAATTTCATAAAAGCAAAGAAAAACCGTTGTAAACATGAATTTAAAGAAAACATCTAATTTAAGCAATTTTCCATATGGATTCTTCAGCTTACCGTATTTGAACTCAACTATTAAGATAAAACAATAACATGAAATAAAATAAATTTTGCATGATAAAGAACATATGTTTATGTCGTAACACAATAGGAAATGAGATTTCAACCGACATAACTACGTTTCAATATTGTAATACACACCCAACTAATTAATAGTCTAGCTAAATGAATTAATCATTTTTGTAGAATAAACCTTATGTTGTTTTGAATAATCACGAATAATTTAAAATTCAGGAAAAAAAACAGATTGATCTTAATGATTAATCGGAACATTTGCTGTTTTATTTTAAAGAAAATCTGTGACATAGTTATATAAAAAATTTTCATTTCATTGTATGTTCTTGAATAGAATTAAATTAATAATTGATATGATTTCCATCGAAAAATGTTTAGCTAACTTCCGATCACCATTTTTTATCCGTACTTTTCATGTGTAGGTATTCTATATAACTGACCGTATTATCTGTATAAGACAATTGTCTAACAGTTTCTTTTATTCACTACGGACGATTTTACACGTATTACAACGAATGATGTGTCATCTTTTTTTTTCCTAGGATGAATCCCATGTGTAGTACTTTGAATCTACTAGAAGAACATTTACGTCATCAAATATGACAACACGCACATCATTTAGATGAAGTTTTCTTTGTTCAACATTTCGAAGAATTGTATCTTATGATAACTAGGATAGGTTCATATCTTTAACTATCCATTAGTATTCTTCAGTGCAAAACTGTTCATTGTAATCCCGAAGATTTCGAACATGACTATTGAACATATGTCTTTCTCATGTTTATGATCTAGAATAGAATGTTCAATATTGTATGAACCTTCTTCTATCGTTATTCATAGACATATGAACATGCACGTATCTCGGCCAGTAAATAACACACAACATCAAGCTTTGTATTAAGTAGCTTTTATGACTATATATGTTTTGTTATAATTATAGTTATTTTTTCTAATGATATTATCGTGCAAATTAAAGGAAGCAAGGTAGTGATTTGTATAATGTTCACTAAAAAAAACTTTAAGGAAATTCCTATTTAAAATTTTATATAAATATTTAGTGAGAAAACAAGTCTTCATTGCTGTTGAATATTCTAAACATCGAGATTGATAATTTGATAGAACGTACATTTTCCATGACATAAATGTTTTTCTTTCATAGTTCTCTCCCATCTTCGATTTCTTCCATTAATGTATTTGTTGATCCTCGTTGCATGCTATTTCTTTTTTCTAATAAAAGAATTGTTGCCTTGTTCTAGGATTGTCTATACCCCGGCTTGAACACATTCACTTCGCAGCACAGAATCGGCAAGAAGAGAAAGAAATTCTGCGTTCTCATATTGAAAGCGCTTCAGCTATAACAGGAAGAAAGGGCAAAACCATCGAGAAAGGAAAAAAGAAAAAACAATTTTTTTGCTAATTTACCCTTATTTTGTTTTTTCATGCCATTCGTCACACTGTTGGGGAAAACGCCATATTTATAAAATAAAAATACTGGAAGGATCATGTGGTACCGTTTATCAACATTAACAGTAGCAGCACTAGTATTGATTTTCACCACAAATATTCAAGGAAGAGATTGGATCGACTACGGTGAACCATCATCCAATGTTGATACGACATTCGAAGATGACTCCGATCAATATTTGAGTGCATTAACACGTGATGAAGAGCAAGAAATACACAGTCCACTTATAACCGGTTATAAATATGTGTCAGGTAATAATCTTGTTTTGGAATAAAAATAGAGATTCTATGAAGTTTTATTTTAATATTTAGGCGGAGCAGGTGAAGGTCGACAACATCTTAGTCCTAGTGGCGAAATACCAAATCATCCTGAAGTGAAAACCGACGAAGAACTTCCATCCTATTGTAGTCCTCCTAACCCATGTCCATTAGGTTTTGAAGGTAAAATTAAGTTTAAAAGACAAATAATTAAAGCCAAATTATTGTTGTATTTATTTATAGCTGATGATTGTGACGCATCAGCAATGTCTAAATTTACAGCTGAATACAGTCGACTATATCAATCTGCGCAAGATTGCCAATGTGACAATGATCATGATCAATGCTATACGAATAGCATTATGGTAGAGATAAAGTTGATGATTGATTTGAATTAATTTTTCGAGCTTGTTATTTTCAGTATACTGTTCCACCACATGGTTCATCAAAGGGTATTTTAAAGCGCGCTCGACGAGTTAGACGCGTATGTTAATGATTTGCTTGTTTTTTTGTCTTGATCTAAAAATTAAATATTCTATTTTAGAGTGCTCGTCATTCAGATGAAAAAAATCATACGAAAGTTAATTCAAAACAAAATCCATATCATAAAGGACAGACTCTACGATTCCATGTTGCTAAAAAGTCTCCATTGAGTATGATGTCGTAAATTATGATGTATCCATTTATTTAATTCAATGAAAAAAAGATTCAATTGTAGCAGGATACTTTCAAAAGCTTGAAAAGAAGAAGAAAAATTTGAAAATACAAGTAATTATTTTTGATTGAAATATATAAATATATATCCATTCGTTTAAAATTCGAATTGAATGTAAATCATTATTCCTTCGCAATGAAATCCTTTATTATTTTTTGTCTTCAATTCATACAATGAGATCAATACAATATTTTCTTCTTCATAGAATTATCTTCTGTCAATCTATTTTTATACTGATTTTACGCACCGATTTTCAAAGCAATTGTATCAAAGGTGAAACAAACAAATCTTTGCTTTAAATTAACAGAATTCATATGAAGTTTTCAGATGGAAATACATCACAAAGATTCATAAGAAGATGTCTCGTAGAGTTAATAAGATAGTCAAACAATCTTGCTAGTTCTACCGGGCTATAATGAATGTTTTTCAATAATCAGATGTCTACCTTCCGCTTCCGAAGCCTCTAATACTACAAAATGAAATATAGTAGAATTTCAGTGGCTGCTTTCAACAAAAGAATTTTCAAAATAAATTGAATAAATCCACGAAGTTGTTAGTAATTATTAATGAAACTCATCTATTTTTTAGCGATATTTTTAATAGAGTGTTGGGTTCGTGGATTTTCAATATGAAGGTATGGTGAGATTGAATGGTTTCTTTTGGCTCTTGATGACAAATTTACGTATCGCAACTAAAAATTTCATTTTTATCATGTTCTAATTTTACCATGTCGATACATATTTTCATGAAAATATAACACTAACGATAAAATGAATTCATATAAAAAACGTGCTTGACTAAGTCGAAATAATGATGATTCATTCTCTTGAACGGATACATCATAACAGAATCCTTTTTTGAAAATAATAATCGAACATGCTTTGTGCTTGTTGGCTACTGCAGTCATATTTATTCGTTTCTGATTCATGAAAAAGGAAATTGTCCGTTCAACACTCATTCTTGAGAAAGAACTTTTATTAATCATCTATGACAAGCAATACTTCGAAAGCACTCACAAAAATATGATTTCAGTCAAACTTTGAAACTGGTTTGTAATACAAAGAAAGCAGACTTGACAAGCAGTCATCATTCCTATAAGTCCATTTGTTCAATTAAATGACTGATACGAAATAGCTGAAAGGCAATTAAAACATGCGTATAAACACTTCATCTAAAAGAACATTTGAATAGAAGAGAGAAAAAATACTTGTTTTGCGCTTTTCTTAAAAAAATATCGATTATTTTTAATTGTTCATGTGCAATAGTACAAATAGTATTATCAAAAATGACATCGCAGTCAAAAGTGCGCGATCTTCTTATTACAGGTATTTCAACACAATTTCCAGATTATAATCCTTATAGTAGTTCGAAAAATATACAAAATCGATCTTCACATCCAACAACTGGATGTTCTTTTGATCCACATTGTCCTGAATGTATCCGTGATTTATGGGGGCCATTATTATCACCGTTTGCCTATCTAATTAAACAAAATGCTGAATATTTTGACGAAATTATCAAGCGTATTGGAAAATATAAATTAAATACAATGTCAAATTCTTCTTCATCAAAGCAATCATTAAAACCGCCTAAACTCGAATATGATGATCATAGATTTCTAACTACAATTGGCATTTGTGTCTATCGTACATCAAAAGTTGGTTGGTTAATTACTTGGGTAAAAATGAGAGAGATTATCAAAACTTTTGATGAATTTTACTCTTCGAACTAGACATTAGGCTTCTTATTAATGATATTAGGTATTGCAATACTTGCATTAAAAGATTCACAACTTTCGCCATTGATTGTTCTGCTACGCATGAATCAAGCATCACGATGGGGTTTAAAAGTGACATTGCAATTAGTAATCTAATTTTATTTTTGATTTAAAATTGAAATCTATTCATTTTCTATTGTTATTTATTTCGTAGTGCTTCATAGCAATTTCACTAATAGGAATATTGAAGATGCTAGCATCTTTACTTGGTCTCATTGCAACGGCACATCGAACTCAAAGTCTCATGATAGGAGTGAGTCATATCGATGTCAAATGATGAATATGATGAAAAACGTATTTTCTAGAGATTAGACTTTAGTATTTATTAGTATTCTCATTCTATTTGAAATTGGTGCAGTTGTTTACTGTGCTTTTGCTCGGTCAGAAGTAAATTAAATTCTATTGACAAAAAACAACAATCTTTATTCATTTTTAGCTTATGTCAGATATTGAAACAGCATTGACAAATTCCTTTCAAGATCATTATGCTACTCTTGATAATGATCGAATCACAGACGCTTGGGATCGTATTTTTCAAAGTGTAAAACTATTGAATGAAAACAAAATCGAATAAGCCATATTTGCTTTTTCCTAGTATGAATGTTGTGGATGGTTGATTAATGATTTTAGCAATTCACAATGGACTTCATCTATAGCAAATAGTATACCACATTCATGTTGTCGTCCAGGTTTACTTACATAACAAAAGAAACCTAAATAAATACAATAGATATTCTTTTTTAATAGGTGCAGTTCACCCGACGTGTGAATCAATTTTAGCTCCATCAAATCAAAACTATGCTGATCAAGTAATTGATTTATAAACATTGTTTTCCTTCTAAAATCGAATGTTTCGAAAATAGGAATGTTCGAATTCTATTCGACAATCAATAAATTCAAATGCTTATGTACCCATTATATTTTCTTCTATAGGTTTTATTATTATCATTGAGGTAAATAAAAACAATATGTATATTCAACAAAATATTATTTCAATTAGCTTGTATCTACTATTTCAACATTCCTGTATGCAACAACATTAAAAACTGCTAGTCGTCGTCGTCGTTCACGTAATGAAAGATCAATGCGAAAATTTCAAGAACAAATTGCTTCTTATACTGAAGAAATTACCAATGATGTGCCAGCCGATCGAAATCAAACCAATGATCTTCATCAATTATATGATCCGTATGGATCCTTTCATCAGACTCCGCCCAACATTGATCCATCCTTCATGTCTTTAACACCTGCAGTGATTCAAGTAAAACGGCCCGATGTTTATTCGTACTTTTACTATGAATGAAAATATTTTCATTTTTGTTCTGTTTTATATTAAAGAATAGACAAAAGAAAATGAAGCGCATAGTAGTTGTGTGTGTTGCTTTAGATAATATGCACAAAGCGTAAAAAGAAAGTCGTAAATACATCGAAGGCAAAAATAGAAAAGGTATGATCGGGTCATTAAACAAGCGACTAGATACCGTCGAAATACGTCTAGATTCCCAATCGATTGTCTCACTGTTTGCTAGATTTCTTTGAGTTCTTTCTTTCTGTTTCTATACAAAGGAATCCAGATTAGACTAGGTATTGTACACGCACAAAACCGGGACCGAAAAAAGAAAACACAGTTTGTGATATTTTTAAATAAAATAGACATACTAGACAAGCAGAGAAAATAGAAAGCGGAAGGCAAATAATCCTGAGGAAGAACGTTACACAAAAGTATAAAGACAAAACTAAATAATGAAAAAAAAAAAACTTAATCTGTTGGATCGCCTGTATCAGGAAATGGGATCATATTTTCAAGTGAATGGTTCGTTTGTGATGGACGTGTAGGGATACTGCTGGAACTCGATGATGTCAATGAATCCATTGTATCACCAATACCACCTAAATAGATCAATAAGAAAAACTTAGTATTGGAAATAAATATGTCGATACAACGAACTGTTTTTTAATGATATATCAACAGCAGCATCAGCTAATTTTTCGACAAGATCAACTTCGAAATCAGACTTCGTACTATCAAATGAATCTCCATAGACACTTAACGATGGTGCATCCTAAGAACAAAATAATTTAAATTAATTTTCCTTTTTCTTTTGTTTATCTTACTTGATAACTGCCAGAACCCACTTCAATATAAGCAAGTGCAATATCTTTTTGTAGACTTGGTACATGAACGGGTGTTGATTTTGACCATTTTATTCTAAAAAAAAACAATAAATTTAAAAATCTATTACAGAAAAAATTATCAACAATGTCCATTATGAACCATCATGACCTCTGACTAGTAAAATGCGAGATTTTTTACTTTAAAGATTAGTAGACCGATTGCTATACGATCATCCTCAAAATACTATGTGACAGATGTTTAGTACGTGCTAATTTATATAGACATCATAAATGCTTTGTATCTTCTCGGTGAGAATGAAGAAATTTCTAAACGTTTGTGACCATTAGCGTTCTATAGACTAGAGTGTGTCGGAGTAGAAAATTTTACTTATATACTTCAGCATTCTATTTTAAAAACTTACGGTAAACTTTGCAAATCAGCATCAACAACATTCATGGATGTTTGAGGTGAATCGGCTGTGAATACATTGGAATTTGGATGACAAATACTAACTGTTGCTTCAGAATAATGTTTAAATTGAAATTGTGGACCCATCCATAAACGACGATGTGGACCAATGCATGCATTCATTTCCACCTAAATATAAATTAATTAGATGTGTTTTTTTTTCTTGTAAAATTTATCAGGCAAATATTTTACTTGTCGAAGCCAATCATCTTTTGAATGAACTTTATTTGTTGACACGGTGCGATGACCTTGAGATAGAAATGCATTAGCAACAGGTATACGAACTTCAGGCCATGTTGTCAATCTAAACATTGGAAATCTTAACTTGTTTTTTCTTTTGATCAATATTATTACTTTTGAAGTGACCATTGAGCTTTTGGAGACGTTTTAAGAATGAGTGGAGTTTCTGGTGTAACACGATTGCCATGTTTGCTTGTATCTTAAAAAAGAAATCAAGTTGTTTTTATTTGTTTGAATTCTATGACAGTAATAATGTACCTGCTATCGGTTCAAGAACATATTCAATAAGTCTACCGTGCCAACTAATAATATATAATGAACCACATGCACGTGCTGTATGTTCTTGATGGTTAATCATATCTTCTGGATTAAGGAAACCGCGTGAAATACCGAATGTTGCGGCTAAACATAGTGAATCCATATTGAATGGTACAGTGAGACCACTAACAAAATTATCAGTCGGTTGACGAATTATTGTTACCGCTGTTGAAAATATACATTCAGGATTTGTTCGTTTAGTACGTGCTAATGACGTAAAACTATTACTATGATTATTATTCGTATTTGATGAAGAATTAGTTAAAGAATTTGATGACGTATCTTTTAGTCCATTATCATTTGTATTAGTATTGGATTGTCGTACTGATTGTTCTTCAAGACCAGCGGTACGATGATAGCGACTTGCTTTGTTAACAACGTACGTTTTTGAATGTGTACGAATATTAACAACACCTGAAATGAATGCGAAAACATTTTTTATACAACGAAGATAGTTTTTTAACTGATAAGTCATTTCTGAGTTCAGACTACGAGTGCTTTCAAAACAAACTTTGACTACTTGGAATCCGACGGAAGGAATACTAAGTAAATGTTCTAATATTTTACAGAAACATCAGAAAAATTAGTTTTCGGTTTGAGATTAAACAAGACGACTAGTTTATTGTGAATGTTTTAGATCTAATTACAACGTTTATTCGAGGTAGGAGCCATGTGAATGATCTATCTTTTATATCGTTAATATAAACCAGTAATTTAATATTCTTGTTTCAGGATAAGCGAGCGACAAGAAAAGAGTTCAAATTTCGATTAGTTTGTATCGTAATGGCAAGTTTTCTTTATTTTTTTTTCTACTTTTGCTATGCTAAACCATAATAAAATAATTTCAAGGGTCTAGTTCAAAACGGAACAATCTAACAAAGTGTTTACATCTTTTAACTACAGAGTGCAATAGATTTGTAGTTGGTCAGTTTTTCCTGATGAAAGTTGACCTATGAGTATTCTCTGATAAAACATATGAATAGCAATTACATGTTCTCCTATCTCAATAGTCAAATACTTCTACGTATCTCTGTCGAAAAAAATTATATATCATTTCGAAGAAAGCCTATAATGAAAAATGTGCAAAGAGAGAAATTTTAGAGTTTGTTTTGATAATCTGAGTTCACAACGTTCAAAATGTTTTGTATTAATAAACAGCTAAAGGTTAAATAATTCTTCATTTTCTTTCAATTTAAAAAAATGATATTTATGAGGCTAATTGACTGAAACAATTTAGAAAAGAATATCTAAAGAACAGCACGGGTTAAAATTATCATTCTCGAGTACAAATCTCTTTTTAACCCTTTCCAGCCGGCTCCCAGAAGCGACATAGTTAAAACTCTTCTTCTGCATAGATTTTCTTATCCTGCCATAGAGATAGCAAAAAACTATTTCTTAAAATTGAACGATGCTTCTATGTTAAATGGCTGTATGTTGCCATTTGGCAACAACCGGCCGTAAAGGGTCAAAACTTTGGAAAATTCATTTGTCATTATCGATCATCAAAATTCACTATTTTGCGTCCTTTTCATTTAATTATTCAAGAAAAAGCATAAAAAATATATACGATACACCTGAATAGTTTCTCCGCGATTCAAATCGACTTTTGTATGAAAAATTTGAGATACGTTGAAACTAAGGAGAGAGTAGTTGTATGACTTTTTGTGCTGGTGGAAATCAGGATAGGTATTCTTGTAGATCTTTTATTTCTCTACATCCATGCTGATACGTAAATCAAATATCTATTGCCATAGCAGTTATTGAGAGCTACAATACTATCATACTGGCTTTTTTTCATAGAAAATTTCATTTCAAGCTAGGAAAAGCTATGTAAACACACCAGATATATTTTGTATGCCTTGCTCTTGTATGAATAAATGAAAAAACGCAAAATAGCGAATAACGATGGTCGAGAACGACAAATGATTTTTTTAAAATTTTGATCCCTCACGACCGGCTGTTGCCATGTGGCAACATCCATATCTCTTATTGCCAGTACTCATTGAATCATCTCTTTGAGTGATACAATATACAATAGATCAAAGAGGAGAAATTTACCACTAGTGACCTGTGGGATTGAATGATTAAGGGTGCCATAAGAACTTCTATTATGATTCAGTTGTTCTTTAGGAGTATTCAGGAGGATTCAGGTAATTTTCTCAGCTGAACGTCTTTGTTTTGTTTCATGAACTATGAGTGCGTTCTAAAATGTCTTGTAGTAATTATTGAACTATTGATTCACTATCTATCCACAGTATAGGTAGATCTTTCTAAAAATATTGGTACAATGGTGCCAAATGGCAACATCCGCCCGTAAAGGTTTAAATGATGATTAGAACCCGAACATATGTTACATATACAATTCCAGATAATCCCGTTCGTTCTATCTACCTCCATATGGATTAATTGCAAATAAGTGTGTTGTTCCACGTTTTGTGGATACAGCAAGCCATCGACTATCAGTGGTAAATGTCATATGGGATACTAAAAATAGAAGACAATCAATATCAAAACAAACATTTTTTTTGCTCGTTTAGGTTTTATGTATCACCTCGACAATCAGTATCACCACGAAATAAAGTATATAGATGCTTAATAAACGTTCTCGTACAACGATAAGGTGATGTTTGAATTTCTAATACATTGAAATAATGACCGCTAGTATCACATGTTACAAGTAAATGTCCGCTTGGATTAAATTGTAAATAACCAATAGATTCGTTGTGAGCTTGAAAATGAGCTATAATCCAATTTTGTCTCTCATCATGAACTGTTGACTAAAGTAAAACAATACAAAAACAAATAACCTTAACAATTCATTTTATTTTCTTACTCCAAATAATTTAATTGTATCAATAATTGTTACAATACCCGCTTGTGCTTCATCTTTTCCCGATCCAAGTCTATGACGTGATGAATTCGCATTGCTGTTATTATTTATTGTTGGCGATGATGCTTGTTTAGTTACTGGTAATTTATCATTGAAATTCGAACTATTATTCATTTGTTGTCCACTATAACCTAATACACTTTCACCTATTTTAACTACACTTTTCGATAGAGATTTAGCAGCATTCAACACAGCGCCTGTATAGGATGCGTATTGTTCCGCTATATTACCATTAATTCCACCTGATGATTGATGAATTAAATGAAGACGATAATCTGCAAAAGCTAACCATCGTGTCGATAATGCCAATGGTAGTGACGAGTAAACATTTGATAGAAAGAATTTTTCATCAAATTTTATGATATCATAACCAATAATAAATGTATGTGTAGCACAAATAAGTACCGAACTATTCGATTCAATTAATATTGGCTCTGCTTGAAGGCCAACACCAGGTAAATTTATTACTTTTATCATATGCTGATCATTTTTCAATGAACGAATTTGTATAGATGGTGGTCCAGCAGATTTAGCAAATGCTATCAGAGGACGATAAGATGAATGTGGATCATCCAGTGATGAATTCGTTGTTAATAAACATGCCGAACAAATATTATGCTCACGAATAGAAAATAATTCACTTGCTATACCATTTATTTCAACTGTCCATAATGCTAAACAACTTTTATATGCAATTAATAGAACTAAGGTTTCGATACGTATCGACGGATGCCATTCATGTACATTGGAAAGAAAACGAACCCATTCAATTGGTTCTAATTGATCACTATTATTAGTACGTGAAGATGTAGCATATGCCTAATGAGAGAAAAAATATTTTATTTTGAAAAACTTTGTTTGAAATACTAAATCTTACTTGAGGAACTTTTTCTACAACATCATGAAAGAGGCCAACAACTGATTCAATTACACTTTTTTCACTAGAGTAAAGAACATGAAATTAGGAAAATGATAGTATTGAAATAAATAAATTTACTTGACCGCTTCCGGACGAACTTTTCGTAATTCAATCGATGATACATAGGACATCTAGGCGATTACTCTTAAAATATATGAAAAGATATTTACTTATCTTTTGTATCCTGACAATAAATATAAATTCATCAATTATGCTAACGACGCGTTCATTTACATATATAAATATGTAAATCGTCAGAAAGCAATAAGAGAAAAAAAAGAAAAACAAATCAAATCAGCTGACATTCCCAAGTAAAAGTGTTTTGATGAGTCATAAGTCTAGAGTACTAGTAAAAAGAAATATACAACAAACAGCAGCCACGAACATGAGTAAAGATGATTTTATTGATGCTTCGTAACTAATCGATCCACCGATTGGATTTTGAAGTAATAGATGTCACCAATAGTAACATCAGGCGAGTTGGACCATAAATCAGCGTTTCCAATGGCAAGTGTACACAGCAGAGGCAAAATGTACAGAACATATCTGCTAGTTTTGATTTACACTCTGTTATACACTTGCCAAGAAAAACAAAGTGTACAATGTACACTTTGCTAAAATAGTTTACACTCTGATTTCTTTGATCTCTGAACCTTAAAAGCAGCATATGGTTTGAAATTAATTAAAAATTACTCTTATTTATTCGCTAAAGATCAAAATGTTGATCTCATGAAAGAAAAGAATGTCGAACATGATATTTTGTTTTTTAGATTGCAGAAATTTGCCTTTCGTACACTTTGATACACTTTGCTAGTAAAATACAAAGTGTACAATACATTTTGCTTTGAATTTCCATTGAACACACTGTACAAAACTATTTGAAGAATTCATAAAGATTATGTGAACTTTTTTTAAATGAGAATCGTTTAGTCGAATTCAATAAAATAGTTTTTCTGGAAAAATGCAAGCTTCCCCAGGTCGAACAGTACGGTCCGTATACGACCGTTTACGGTTACTTTACGACTCTTTTCCGGGCGAAAGTTTGCCGTAATATCTGGCGTAGTAATACGGACCGTATGATCATGAGAGTACGGAGCACAAACAGCCGTAAACCATGAAAATTCAGTCCCGTTTACGGTGCCGTATTACGGGTAAATACAGCCTATTTACTGCCATAAATATACCGTTTTGAAATCGTTTACCGTCGATAAACAGACCGTAAACGAGTCCGTTTTGATCAACCGGGGTCTCCATAAGCACTAAATTTTTTTTCCTTCATAGTATTATTTTTATTTGCACAGATAAAATATTCATTATACAACGTGTCTTTCAATGTTAACGTTCAATGTCTGAAATTCAGACATAGACAAAGAAATTATCTATAATGCGTTCAGCCGTCCACATTCCATATGATCTAAACGAACATCTTCTCTTCTTTTTCTTTGATTTTCGCCGTGCTTTTATTTCAGACGACATCAATGGCTGCTATGCATGAAGAAAATGAAAAATTTTCGAGGGCCAGATCGTGACATGTTCTACGGAATATCACATATTTTCTGTCTTCTCTCTCTTACGTTAGCCAAATAAAAATAGCTATAAGATAATTAAACGAATATCGAGACGCATCCATTTAGTGTCGATATTACGTTCAAAGTTATACGAGAACATTTATTTTCTACATCCACTATGACTGACATAGAAAAACAGGTTAGTTTATCATTTTAATACACAAACTTACAACATAATTAATAGTTATCTCACAATGACTTGAATATAAGTATGTTTTCATACTTGTTCATTGCAAAATAGATAGAAGACATACGCTATCTAAACAATCCTGAACGTTTGTAGCTCGCAAAAGCTGTACTACTTGAATTTCTATGAATTTAAGAAGTATAAGATAGAAATATGCTTAGAGTTCAATCCGTCATGGCAAATCTTCAAAGAGCTGATGATCATGGAAAATTTTCTTCTGCTGCTAGGGATCTTTAAGTTATTAAAGTTAAAATAAAATCTACATATTTCTTACTGAACATCCTATGAATATTGAATATATTTGATCGTTTTATCACTAATGTCTTAGATCTGTTAATTTTCTTATCATATACGTGCGGGAAAAGGAAATGTGAAGAAATCATTGTGCTCGTTCTGAATGTAACCGTTGAATGACCCGATGCGCTTTCTGTTCATATTCACAAACGAATACAAGTAGCAGTGAAAACAATGCTAGTTTTTCTGATCATTCATTCATAGGTCGTGTAAAATGTGTAAAAATAATGGCTCTGACGAAATCCAACCACTTAATAATCTAGATTCACAAAATAACGAAGAAGATGTATAGTATCCAAACTTTTTTTCTTCTTAGGCTTTATTTCACTGGATTTCATCATATATTTAGGTCATCGACAACAATCCTATTGGTTCACATGTAATTCCACGTAGTGCATTCATTGGATATGTGAAAAGTTTCGGTCACCAAGCGATCAATGAATCCTTTGTAACGCCAACAATTGCAATGAAGGTCATCGATTATGTCCATCTGCTTTTCCCAGGTGAATGAATCCTATGACGGATCTGATGGGATCCTATCACCCAACAGAATCCGATGGGATTCCGGGTTACATATTGACTGTCGGTTCCGACGGAAAAAAACATTTTCTTAATTAGGGGTGAATATGCATATTTTCTCATAAGAACACTAGGGTCATAAGTTCATGTCGGATTCCGTTAATTTCCAACACTGGATTCTATGGGATTCCTACATCAAGGATCCGACTGTAGGTCCTGATGCCGGAATCCTATAGGATTTCGTTGGTTTTATTGGAATCCATGGATATTTGGTATATTCACGGTCTGACCCTTGTCGGAATCCGATATGATCCTAGTCTCGGAATGACTCTCCTGGGTTGAATAGAAATAGGGTGATAAACGATGTAAGTAATGAGCCAATAACAACTTGCATTTCTAACAATTACAGTTTATCATATAGGTAGCGAGTACGTTAGTCCATAAATGGTACAAAGCCGATATTGACAATAAAGACGTAACGGCTTTTAATAAAAGAACCAAAAGCATTGACGAAATTATTGTCGTATTAGTAGCAGTAAGTATCATCTTTTTCCTTTCTATTTGTTTCATTTTCTGAATTTTTCTTGAAGGATTGTCACCTGAACGATGTGCTGTTGGATTAATCAATTTGAATTATTAACACATAAGCACAATTTTCATTATCGTGCAATGTTTCTTGTGTTGATCATAAAAAAATGAAATAAAAAGAATCATACATAAGAAACATACAATCAGGCATATGCTAGTGTGCACGCTAAACGAAATTGTATCTTATGTAAATAAAACGTCCTTGCTAAGTTCATCTTTCGAAAAACTAAAGAAAATCAAGAACAGGTAGGAAATAGTCGCATCTTAGTACTCTCAACACTTGTGATTTTCATTTCTGTTGGATTTATTGATTAATATACTAAGAGATATTAGACAATTGATAACCAACGAAATATTTGATCTCGTCGATGTATTTTAGCATGCGATAAATCCTATTTAGCTTCTATTAATTTTCTCCATGTCGTTTTATCTGAACGCTTGTGAATCGTAGATAAACCTACTGATTTTAATTACAAGAACATCATGTTTGATCAAGCTAATCAACAAACTTCTCGTAAAAACGATGAATTTATTTATTCAATTAAACATATTTTGGAAGAATTTCTTGATCAAATTTAATAAAACATAAATTCTATATACAATGAACTTAAAATAGAATTTAAAAAAAAGAATGATTAAACTAATCGGTCTGAAACAAAATTTTGACAACTGATACTATTTGGTTTATCTAAACGATATACTGAACGCAAGCAATATTTTTATCATATTTGGCATAAGCTAGAAACTTGTTCCACATTTTAAATCTGATTCTTTTTATGTGAAATTGTTAATAAAAAATGATATCTATCATGTTACATTAATTTTGAACAGAATCAAATGAAAGACGAGATAAATCATTCGATGATATTAAAGCATTCAAAATTCTAGTTTTATATAAAAATAACAAAATATATCAACCTGTTGATTTTAATAATCCTTTCAAAATAGCTTCTAATTGAGAATTTGTTGATGAACAAGGAATAACCAATGTTGTATCAGGAACAGAATATCTTTAAAACAAGTAAATAGAAAAGGTCTTCTTCGAAAAATGATAATCACTTTTCTAATCTTGTAATAAATTGAACTTGAATAGACATCTGAAATGAACAAAAACAAACAAATAGAATGAACATTTATTTATTTAATACATATTGATATTATTTTAATGTCATCTAAAGGTTTATCAAGTCGATCTGTTTTAGCTTGAGAGACTTTCTCTACAACATTTATTCCTTTCGAAACTCTTCCAAAAATAGTATGTTTATTATCAAACCATAACGATGGAACAACAGTTATAAAAAATTGTGAACCATTTGTATTTGGTCCTGTATTTGCCATTGAAAGTGTGTATGGACGATCATGTTTTAATTGTGGATGAAATTCATCTTGAAAATCTTTTCTCCATATCGATTGGCCACCTGTTCCATTACCTAATGGATCACCTTTAATTTATTAAACAGAAAGAAAATATTTTACAAGAAAAACAAAAAAAAAACTGTTTGAATCATAAATTGTTTAATTACACGATGAAATATACAACCGTTATAATAAGACTGTTTTGAATATTGAATAAAATTTTCACAAGTTTTTTGAACATACTCTGGAAATAAACGAACGTGAATAACACCACATGTTGTATGAATTATTAGTGATTGAGATAATGATGATAAACCTTGTCATAGTGAATCAACAAATGAACAAGTTAATAGAATAAAATCCCATTTAACTATTGTTATCCTATGAAATGATAAACCATCAAAGATTTTTAATGTTGAATCAGAACATGTTGAATATAATAATGTACCTGATGAAATTACATGCATTGTTTATAGTAAACTTGAAATAATTTTATTTGTTAGATACAAAAATAAGTCTTTTGTCGATTCTAAAAATACCTCACTCAGGTATAATGATGATGTTTTCTCCTTGTTTTTAAGAAATAAATATGACTAGATGAAAAAGAAAACTTACCTAAATGAGCGCAAATACGTTGAACAAATTTTATAGGACGATGAACAAAAGAATTAATCTGTTCTTGTTGATCATAATTTGTTTTTGATGGGTGTGATGATGATACTGCTGATTGTTGTTTAAGATTACCTGTCATTAAATTACGGAAAATCTGCTATGACCATCCTGGGAATCAGTATGTTGAAAATAATTTGTTGATAGAATACTTTATGTAACAAGATCTCTATGCATTTATAAGATCTGTGCTAATTTTCCAGTTGAAAAGCATGACACCATTCACACTTCTTGATGTTCTCACCGTCACTATTGAACTTGGATATTCAGTAGGACGTAGTAGCGTGCATGGTGTCGTCAATGTCGATAAGAACCGTATATCTTTTGTAACGAATTTAATATTTGAACTTGATGAAACTTCATTAATAATTTGTTACTTAACATGCTCTTCATTTCGACACATCTTTTTCTATATTATTCCACATCAATTATGTGGCACAACTAGATTCAATTCATTTACGATCATTATCTTTAGCTTCATACTCTCGAAGACGTTTTCCGGACATTCTTATTCCTGTCTTCTTTACGGAAATAGTTTGCCTTAAGAAGGAAGACAAAGACAAAGACAAAGACAAATTATAATTTCAATAAATTGTATTCAACTATAATATTCTTCATATTACTCAATCAGATCTACTTAAGATAAAGCTAACGAACGAGTGCACTAGCTTATGAACATTGTTTAGACACATTATACACAACATAAAGTACTTGCAATAAGTTTATACAGGCTCATTTCGATAAGATTTAGATAGAGATACGAATTCACTATCAAAATAATTTCCATGTCTGTTCGACACATCGTTATGAATAATATTCTAAGTTGGATTTTAAATCTTCATCATCCATTGATTTACGACATTTATAGTTTTCTTTTTGTAGTAATTTCATGCACAAACTTTAATTGATCAATTCTCTTGATGAGAATATAAGATGCGTTTGAATGTAATCAATCGAAATTGATTGCCTTGATTCTATTTAAATTTAAATTTAAATTTAAATTTAATGCATCAGTATCAGTGCCAGAGCATTATATGTAGAAAATAATTCTCCTCTTTGACTAGT
This sequence comes from Rotaria magnacalcarata, assembly GCA_900239745.1. Taxonomy (NCBI): domain Eukaryota; kingdom Metazoa; phylum Rotifera; class Eurotatoria; order Philodinida; family Philodinidae; genus Rotaria; species Rotaria magnacalcarata. The sequence continues at coordinate 52,433 of OENM01000047.1, forward strand.
TTATATTTTCAGATAATTATGACTTGTATTTTGAACGCATGTTATTGCTATCGATATATGCAAACAAAGAAAAGTTGTAAGTAAAGAAGAAACAAAACAAAAATGACCACAGAGTAGTGCACTGATGAAAACATTTCTTTTTCCAAGTCGAGTGGATTTCTATGTAAAAGTTAACTTAAATAATTCATTCGTTTCGGTTGATTAAAAGTCAATGTGTATCTAGAGACAAGACTTTTGGAGAAAAAAAAGAATATATTCTACAACATTCTGAATATTAACAATGCGTCACGCATCTCATTAGAACAAAAATTGATATATTAGTATTAGAGTTGCTATTCACCGAAATATTTCATTACGATCATTACTCACTGTTACTGTTTTACTGTAGGAAACTGTCTACGAAAAAAAACAATATACAAAGATGTGCAATCGTTGTCAACGACATGAATTGGTGTAAAAAAATCAATAGTAAAAATAAACTAAATGTTTGTCTCAGCAAGACTAAATATAGAAAGTCTGATTACTAATGATGACATTTAAAACTATTCTATTCTGCATGTAGAGTTGTTTCTCTATCATTAGTAAAAATAGAACACTGTTTATGTCGATAAAATACTATAAGTACTCTTATTAGAATTGACGATGTAAATAGCAAAGCATCGATCTTTATGAAACATTAGAAAACTAATGAATTAATGATGGAACTTGCCATCACAGTAGGGATATAGAAACAAACTAAACTACATGACGAAAAGTATCACGCAATTACATATGTAATTCTCGATGTGAAAAAAGGCATGCTGTCGCCTATTGTTCACCAAAACAGTGAAGGCTGGTCAAGTAAATTCTTAGGTTTTTGTTACTTGGCTTTAAGCAACATGTTTCTTTCGTATACAAGAATGAACAAATGACAAGTTTCCCTATTTCAAATCATTGTTTTACATGGTTTAAACTCATCGCAATACATCCAATGTTACTAAGACTACTAATAAATAGCAGAAAAATAAAATTGCAATGATTAGTTAGTCTTGAACTAAATCCCATATTTGAAGGTTTCTTTATGATAGGAAAATAACAATCAGAAAACTTTTACAACAAGCCAAAATCTTGACTAATATTTTGTAATGAAAATTTGAGTTGAAAAGTACCAGTCATTAAGAATCTTTGCTGGATTTATTATTATGAACAATTCAGAAAGGCAAGCTCTCTTTCTGACCAAATAAAACTTTATTAAGCATTCAGTAAGAGTCATAAATTTTCTTATTATTGTGCAATCTAGGCCAAATTTTATTCTATAATAAAAACAAAAGTTGTAATTAATAAATATTAGTCTATGCCAATTCTAATTACACAACGATTTATCATTATTAAATTGTTTCAAAATTCGCTTCATTTACAAAATTCTACTTTGACTCAAAACAAAACCAAATAAAAACGGAGAAGAAGAATGCCAGTAGAATTATGCAGTAATCGAGTAGGATTTCGCACCAATTTTTGTCAGCATCAAGATGAAGATCGAAAACGACACCACTTGTGAAATGATATGTAATACAGAAAGAAGATCAGTAGAATTTTCTTCAGAAGACGCTGATTGAAGATCGTAATTTTCACGTTCTTTGTATAACGATAACTGTTCTTCATCGATACGTTGAATATATTCAATAAGTCGTGAATGTTGAATAAATAATGTTCGTAATCGAGATTTTTCTGATGCATAATGAACAAGTACAAGAAGATAAGAGCTAACCCAAGCATCAATAAGAGAGAATCTAAATAGATCGAAAACCAGATAAATATATAATTGTTTTCATAATCCTTGTTTATTCTCGTACTTCTCGCCACCAATGAATGGTTGATTATTTTCGATTAATTTATTCTCAAGAATTGAGAAACATCGTTCCGCATCGTCATAAATCTATAAAATAATATTAAAAGATACCCGAAAATACCAAACAAAAAACAACAGTAAATATTTACTGCATTATGTTGTTCATTTGAATGTAAAAGTTTACTTGCAATTATTTCAAGCCATGTTTGAGCGGATGAAAATTTTTTTCGAATATAAAATAAACTAGTTGGTAAACCAATGGTATGATGATATAAAGCACGAACAGATGCTTTATTAGTTTCATCTAGCCATTGTGAATGCATCTGTAAGAAAAAATAGAATGAAATAAACGAAGCAAATAAAAGAAATCGATAGTACATACAAAAGCCGGTACAAATAGACGTTTAAATGTTGCTAATAGAGCAAGTTCGTCAGCGGTTGGCTAAACATAATTACTTCCTATTTTATTTGTTGATAGGAAAATAGCATACTAACATGCAGTGTTCGACTATATTCATAAATTGATTCAAATCCAACGTAATGTTTTCTATTAGCAACGTCATGTAGCATTGGATAAGTGTCTGTAACAGTCAATAATGTATTATTCAAAAAACAAAATAAAGTATTTTACCAAATATCATGGATATTTGTCGATTGGCATTCACAATTGAGTAGGAAAGTCCTTGAGCACGAAGCCATAACTATACATCAAAACACAACCCAAATATATTTTAGCTAATTAGATAAATTAATGTTTACCGAAGCTGCTAAACAAGTAGGATCAATGGTTGCTAAATGATTACTATTAGGCCATACAGAAAGTACGAAATTTTCTCGTACTTGATTCTGAAAACATACAATAATGTTTAGAAAATTAATTTAGAAAGTAAAAAATAACAATTGATTTACCTTCGAACTTGTTGTTGCCATCTCGACTGTTCCTTAAATATATTTATTCGACGAATGAATGACGGAAGAAGACATCTATCTTATTTACAATTGATCGATAGATTTCATCAATCATATTTTGTGGCGAAGAAATTCGACACGCTGATACTATCGATAATATAATCTATATCATTGTGAGAAAATAAAAAAAATATGACGGGATCGTTGAAAAATTTCAGGTCAATTTGTAAAAAAATTATTTGTATTGGACGCAACTATAGGTAGACGAAAAAAGTTTTGAAGTTTAATCTTGTTCTTTTTTTTGTAAATGTAACGTTGCATTTTTTTTAGTGAACATGCAAGTGAATTAGGCAATGTATGAAATATATAAATAGTTATTTTTATCAATTTATTGATGATCTTTCTATTTATCTAAGGTCGTGCCCAGTAAACCAATGATATTTATGAAACCTCCAAGTGCTTTCGTTCTAGAACCAAATAAAATAATAGTACAGAAAAAAAGAGAAAATTGATTTTTTGCTAATTAAAAATCGAATTTATTTAATTAGATTCCGTCTGAATGGGACGAACTCCATCATGAAGTTGAATTAGGTGTTATAATTGATAAACAATGTCGAAATATTGATAAAGATCAAGTCGAAGCAAATATTGGTGGATATTGTCTTGCGCTTGATATGACGGCACGAAAGGTTCAAGATCAACTAAAAAAACAAGGTCATCCATGGTTACTTGCAAAAGGTTTTGATACATCGTGTCCATGCGGAGATTTTATTGATAAGAGTAAAATTAATTTATCATCATCTGTTAATCTTTGGCTAAGTGTTAATGGAAAAATGAGACAAAATGGTCATACACGCGATATGATTTTTTCGGTTCCCGATTTAGTTGCTTACATATCAAAATATATTACACTTGAACATGGAGATTTAATTTTAACTGGTACACCAGCTGGTGTCGGTCCAGTTAAACGAGGGGATCAAATTGAAGCAGGAATAAATGATGATAATAATTTGAAATACTCAATGAAATTTAATGTTGCTACTCAATAATAAAAACACTGATTATAATCTTTTATAATTAATCCTTCTTTCACGTAAAAGTTCAATAGATTAAAGAATGAGATGTAGTTTTGTTAGTGTCAAGTTTGTCACAGTTAATGAAATTCTATGATGATTTTATTTTTATTGTAGATCAGTCATCAATAGAATAGGAGAGAAATGTCGAATCTTGTTATAGGAAAATTAAAAACTCTTATTCGAAAATATCCTAAACCAGTTGGTATTGTTGTTGATTATGACACAACTGGTTTTCGTGCTCGAGCAGAAACACTTCCATGGATTATGATTCGAATAGGTCTTGCAGCTTCTCTTCGATCTAAAGTGAAACAAGGTTAATTTTGCTCTTAATGTAATAAAATTTTCATTCGAAACTCATAATCTTGATCGTAGGTTGTGTGGGCGTAATGATTACAGCTTCGCATAATCCTGGACACGACAATGGTGTTAAATTAGTTGATGCACGTGGTGAAATGCTTGATCAAACATTGCAAGTTTATGCAAATAATCTATGTGCACTTGAGTTAGTTAAGCTGATTAGAAAAAAACCAAAAGTGAATAATATCATTTTCTTGATTTAAACTAGTGATGATGCTGAAGTGCTATGGACTTATCTTGAAACACTCATGATTGAACTCAACATTCAACTAAATGATGAAGCAATTATTGGTATTGCATATGATAATCGGTATGTAAAAGTCACATGTTTAAAACTACAAGAGAATAACTGGTGCTGTGAAAGTCGCTAAACATAATGTTTGCTTCTTTTTCGAACACGAAAAGACGGATCCATTAGATTTAATAGTTATCAATAAACTTTATTCCGAATCCAAAGCTGTATCTATTGTACAGTAAAATAGCACTTTCTGTATAATAGTTTGTCTTGGAACAATTTCAATGTATTTTATTCATTCTCGGTCGATAAGTTTTGCTTTAAAAGGTCGAAAAATATTTAGTGTCTAGATTTACACGTCATAGATTATATATGTCTGTAGGTGTTTAGAGAAAGTAGTCCATTGTTAGCCAGTATTGTCAAACGAGCCGCGCAAGTGTTACATACAATTATAATGGATTTCGGTAGGAGAACGACTGTGAATTCTATTTATTATGTGTCGTAAATAGAACTCATGACAACACCACAACTTCATTATGCTATTCATTGTTATAATGATGATGAATTTCATGGATGTTTTAATGAAACCGGTTATTTTGAGAAATTATGCATATCATTTCAAAATTTAGTTACAGTAAGACAAGAGAAGTTTTTCAGTACTATTTTGACTGATTGAATTAATCTCTAGATGACACCTAGTGATAGATCATTAGAATCACTTGCGATTGATGCTGCAAATGGTGTCGGTGCTTTTAAATTAGCTCAAATACGTCGAATATTAGAAAAATTTATTCCACTTGATATTTATAATGATGGTAGAAAAGGTCATTTAAATGAAAAAGTAAATGATAAAGAAAAATGAAGTCATTGAAAAAGTTCGTCGTTTAATATTTTTAGTGCGGTGCTGATTATGTTAAACACAATCAAATAGCTCCTGATGGTATACCATTAAAACATTATTCAAAATTTTGCTCAATTGATGGCGATGCTGATCGTTTAGTCTATTTTTTTATTGATAAAAATAGTCAGTTTCGATTGCTCGATGGTGATCGATTTTCTGTTTTATTCTTATCATTTCTTTCACTAAAACTAAAAGAAGCTCAATTATTTGATGATGTTAAAATTGGTGTTGTACAAACCGCTTATTCTAATCAGAATTCAACAGATTATATTGTTAAAATAATGGTAAGATTATTTAATCGTAACAATGATAACACTAAATTTAGTTTATATTTAGAAAGTTCCTGTAACTTGTGTACGATCTGGTGTTAAGTATTTACACGATAAAGCGCTTGATTATGATATTGGCATTTATTTTGAAGCAAATGGACATGGAACAGTATGCTAATTTTGTTTTTTAAGAAATAAAGTTCTCCAATTGATAGATCTTCCTTCAGATTGAGACTGAGTTGCATTATTTTGATAAGAAAAAGTTATGAATATCATGATTCTTAGAAATTGACGTCGGAGTATACTTTTAAAAAATAGTTTAATGTGAATGAATTTTTATGTTCTTATATTTTGTAATATGAAAATTAAACCTACTAGTTTATCTAAGCGATATGAAAGATAAGCTATAAATAAAATTGTGTCATATGATAAGAGTAGTAACAAGATCTGAAATATTCACAATAAACAGGCGATCTATCAGTGAAATAATTGATGTTCCTTCATGAACGATTTTGTTGACTATGAAATTTTGTTGTTTAGGTACTTTTTAGTGATGATTTAAAGATGAAAGTAAAAGCAGCAAGTCTAAATCAACAGTAAGTTAATGGCATAGAATCATTTATTTAGAAGTATGTTTCGTCTCGAATAAAATCTAGACGTACTCAAGAACAGCGTTTAGCTGCAAATCAAATTGGTGCATTTATTAATTTAATTAATGAGACTGTTGGTGATGCAATAGCTGATTTACTTGCGACAGAAGTTATTCTTTTCATATTAAATATGAATCTTGATCAATGGCTAGCTTTATATGATGATCTACCACAACGTCTATTAAAAGTAACTGTTCGAAATCGAACTATGATACAAACAACAGACGCTGAACGTCGATGTACAGCTCCAGCACATTTGCAAGATCGTATAGATGAACTTGTTTCTAAATATCCATCAGGTCGTGCATTTGTTCGGTAAGACAATAAGTATGCGAAACTTTTTATCGATTGTTTGTGTTCTTCTTTTTTTAAATTTTATTAAGACCATCTCGTACAGAAGATATTGTACGTGTTTATGCTGAAGCTGCAACACAAGTTGCAGCTGATGAATTGGCTGATGAAGTACGAAAAGTAGTAGAAGAATTAACAAAATGAAGGACAACCAAAAAAATAAGTCTTTACATTCCGATGAAAATTATTTATTGACATTCAATTAGTTTCTCATTACTTTTTTTTTAATAAAATATTCGCTAGGATTTTTAATCGAGTAGTAGCTAAATATCTCATACATGGATAATTTCACAAAATAAAAATACGATATTTATTCACTTGTAGTTCATTCTGTATGAAGGATTTCTATTGTACAAATATAGTAATGATAACTAGCGAAAAAAAAAGAATGACATGTCACTAACTGAAAATGATAACATTATATTAAGATATGTGATGAAATGATGACGATAAACTACAATATCATTTGACTATGAAAGAAAACCAAACGTAAAAGTGTTTCTTTTTACTGTTTGATTCAACTGGCTATTCAGTAGAAAAGAAATGGGTTTGGATGAACGTCCGTCGTGTTTGCGTAGCTTTCCTCATGAAATAGTCTTCGTTAGTGTTTTATCTTGTGCTCAATTACTTACTCAAGCAGCACTAGGCAACGTACTCGTTCCACTTCATATTATTGGGCCCGCTATCGGTATTACAAATCCTGCTGCGTTGCCTTGGACATTAGCAGCATATTCTTTGACAGTGGGTGTTTTTATAATGGTTACAGGACGAGTAGGCGATATTTTTGGACATGAACGATTAGTTATAGTTGGATATTTGATGTTTTCTATATTCAGTTTTTTAACTGGATTAGCGGCATATGTGAATAATGGTATGTATTTTCACATTATGCGTGCATTCCAAGGAATAGGTCCAACAATGCTGTTACCTAATGCAGTTGCATTACTTGCTCGAGCATATCCAGCTGGTTTGCGAAAATCTATTGTTTTTTCAATATTCGGAGCAACGGCACCTATTGGATTTATTCTAGGTGCTCTATTTGGAAGTATATTTGCTCAATTTTTATGGTGGCCTTGGGCACAATGGGCATTGTCAATTTTTTGTTATATTCTTGCTATTTTAACGTATGCTATAGTTCCAACTGAACTATCATTAGCCGTTCATCCGACTGGTAAAACTGATATACTTGGAGCCATCATTGGAGTATCAGGTCTTGTTCTATTTATATTCTGTTGGAATCAAGCACCTCTCGTAGGCTGGGATAAGCCGTATATGTACGGTATATTAATTGCTAGTATTTTCGTTATTGCACTATTTGTTGTGATTGAAATGAAAACAAAAGAGCCGATCATGCCATTGTCTATTTGGTCTGTACCCGGATTTCCAGGTGTTCTTGGATGTATGTCTTTGGGTTGGTCAAGTTTTGGTATATTTATTTATTATAATGTTCAATTTCTTGAAATTATCCATCATGCATCACCATTGTTAACGACAGCTATGTTGACACCGCTTGTCGTTTTCGGTATTATAGCGACAATCGCTGTTTCTCAACTATACGGTCGTATGCCGGCCCATTATCTTCTTATGGCATCGATGATTTTCTTTTGCGCTGGTAATATTCTTATCGCTACAGCACCTGCTAATCAAACTTATTGGGCACAAGTATTTGTTGCTACAATGTTGACTCCGTTTGGTATGGATATAAGTTTTCCTGCTGCATCTTTAGTTATTAGCAATAAAATGCCTATGCATCAGCAAGGTGTAGCAGCAAGTATGCTGAATACAGCAATCAACTGGTCTATTTCATTAGGTTTAGGTATTGCAGGAACCATTGAAAGTGAAATGCTTAAAAGAGGAAAGACAACATTGGAATCTTATCGATATGCGTTATACACTGGCGTTGGACTCAGTGGTTTAGGAGTTCTCGTAGCATTGTTATTCTGTCGTGTACCTAAAACAGTTAATCCGAATGATGAAGAACAAAAACAAGTAGATAGTTCATCTATCAATACGATGGATACAGCAATCAATGCAGATGTAATTGATAATGAAGAAAAATAATGTTACAATTTGACGATCGTATGAATAGTAGAGAGAATTATTAAAGATATTAAATGTAGATTTATGTCATATAGAAGAAAAAGGCGTAAAAATAAAAGGACATAGCAAGATTTATATTAATTGATGTCTTTTGTTTCTTTACATAACAATAATGAAACCACTTAATATTTTTTAATTTTCATATATGTTTATCCCTAATATTCAGAAGAGATAAGATCAGAATATTTATTTAATCTTGAAATCATGAACTATTCTATTTCGAACATTCAAGCAAATATCAAATTGACTAACAAAACATTATTTTATGTGTCCTATGTTTCATTTGCATATAATAAAATGATGCACATAATGATTCATCAGAAAGAAAATCGTCATATGTAACCGATTTCTGCGGTGACTCAGCCGCACGCTCTCTGTCAAAATGGAACGAAGTGATCGGCAAGTGAAAAATACCTTGAACGTATTTATAGTTCGAAGAAGGATATTTGAATGATTAGGATCCTTAATTAATCAACATTTTGATTCTAGAGCAAATAACTGGCTTAAGTTAGGTGTGTAATTAATGCTTTGTGGTTTCCCTAGTTCGACCTGGTATATGATGAATTGAGGAAATTCAGCTATTCACATTTTCGTTTTGTGACTTTGCGTAATGCACTCTTTCAGAAGTGTGCAAGTCGATGGTGGTGATGCTGATAGATGTATTATGCGTATATTTAAGGTATTATCAGGAATAGGAAATAAGAGTCTTTTTTTTATACACATTGTGGTTTTGTAGAAACGGGGGTACTTGGGAACCTTGTCATATTTAGATTAAACATTGTAAGGAGCTCAGTAAAGGTACAAATAAACCAAAAATCAATGCGTCCTATAACTGTTGATGTTAGTGTGTTTGAAAATTTTTTTGGTTTTAATCTTACAAATTTTAAAGAAAGTAAAAATTGAATCATGCAACACATTTGAATGGAACAGCACGATCAGAGGAACGAAACACATCAATAATTGAGGAGGCTAGTCGCTCAGTCGCAAAAGCTATTGTAATTAAGACTAGACACTTTGGCAACTCTTAGAATAGTTACACGTTGTCTAGATTAGAAAAGTTGAAACGATTATCGATAATGATGTCAATCTGCTAGCTTTTCTGCAGCAACACCACGAAACAGTTTGCCTAGCTCGCTTAAAATATCTGAAATTTATATTCATCGAAAAAGTTTTAATAAGTTTAATTGTTTGTTTTTGAACTGAGCGATGGATTTGAGCAAAAATATAGATAAGCCGAACGGAACTCAAATTCGAAAAGCACGCTTCGATTCGATCTGTAATCTATGAATGTGGATTCGTGTTAGATTTCTATAGTTTGTAGACTAGTTTGAGTTATAGATTCACTTAAACGGAGTATTTCAAGGATAGCTCTCCTGCTTGACTGTTTTTCTTCATTTTATATCGAGCTTATTGAATTTTTTGTGAACGTGTTCTTACTTCATTATTTGGGATGCGCCTAATCTCGCGAATGAAGATTGCTTGGTGATATTTACGAATAAATTTTCTATTTAAGCTTGACTATCACTCGCTTTTTTCGTTACAACAATTACCAAGCTAAAACTATCTGAAGTCTCTCACGTAGCCATTTAAGTGGTGTCGTGTTTTCAGTAGAGGATTAGCGACATTAGAGTCGTGTTACTTGTTTTCTATGTCATTATATGAGTCACCCGTACAGATTTGTACCGATCGCATGCACCGCATTTCGAACCATCAGGTCAATAGATTACTCTAAAATTTGATGAAATAGTTATCAATATTATTTAGCTCAACATAATTCAATTCTAACTAATGAATTAGTGGAATCATCTTCAATAAACTAACGATCATTGTTGCATTGAATTTAAGTTTACGTGTTCTATTCTCTTTAAAATAACGAAATTAGCATAACTGCGTGCAAATGTCGAGATTGTTTCTATTATGAACAGTTTAGGAGTTTTGATGTTCTATATCATTTTTCTTCTCACGTTGATAAGCAAAATATTGTTTGATTCCAATGTAATTCTGTTACTATTATGAATGGCTTCTTCTTAATTTATTAAAAAATAAATTGTTGTTTTCTTTTTGTTAACTATAAGAAGAAAACATGACAAATGAATACTATTTTTTGTCAGTCATTTTAAGCAGTTCGTTTTGATTTGACTAGGTCTGAATAATATTGTTAGATATATAGACTATTTTGAATATATTTGATAATTTATATCTACTCGTAAAGAAAAAGAAATTTTTTTTGTGAGAAAACTTTAAACACACATCTAAATTTTTGTTTACTATACTCTATTAATCCAATCTAGAACAATCTAACAACAATCACTAGTCAACTCTACCCTAAAAGTTCCCCGGGAGTCTCCTGTAAAACTTCCCGGGGACTCATTACAGGGAGTCACCAGGGAATTTTCAGGAACTCCCCAGAAATTATCAGACATTTCACAAGAAGTTTAGTGATTTCTCAAGAGTTTACAAGTCATTTAACTGTTTGTTAGCTTCGCTGGAACCGAAACTCATTTTCCCAATCTTTCTTTTTCCAAGAGGATCTTCTAACAAAGCCATTTAGTAGGCCTCATCTCCGTGGACAACTCTTGGGATTATTAAATCACCTGAAAATGATGAATTATCACTGAGAGGGCATAGGTAGAAGTCTAAATGATATTTATCACTTGGACAAAACTTGATATTAAAAATAAGCAATAATTTCTTCTAAATTTTGAGTTTCCTATATATTTTCATAAATGCAAAAGAAAACGATGAATACATTTCTGCACTCCCTGATAAATCCCCCGGGACTCCCGTGGGAGCTTTTGCTTTTTTACTACTCTGTAAAATTCGGGGACTCCCTTGGGATTTTTCAGGGAGCCCCAAGTGAGTCCCTAAGGATTTCCCAGTTTTATGGGGATGTCTCGGTGATTCTGCGAGGGAGAGTCGATTAGGGGAACAGTTTTATTTCGAAAAGAAATGATCCTCACTGTTCGAAGGTGGGTTTTTCCTTTGTTTGCATGCACACTTTCTGTGTTTGCTGCCTTGAATGTGTAACTTTTGATAAGTATAGTCGTTCTTATCAAAATCTGTCGCTCGTAGGTATTCCAAAAAGAAACAAAAAGAAAAACAAGATAAGAAGAGTAAACTATAAATATCTTCCAAAAGTAACAAACGAATTATTCAACAAAAAAAAAACAGTATTATATAGACAGCTCAACCTGAAATTAACTACAATATACTATTAAACGTTTCCCGAATAGGTGCTTAAAGGTCGAAAGACGCAACGTCGAAAAGCAAGATATCGAATAACACATCGCATAAATAAGAAAACGTCGAAAGTAAAATGTCGAAAGTAAAAGTGTCGAAAAGCTATTACTTAAACATTTGAAAAGCGACTAGCCTGGTAACAGGACTTTTTGAGAATAAGACTAGACCGAATATGATGGCACGACTAGAAAAAGGACTAGTATTTTTACCAGTCCTTTGCTCTCCTTGGTAAACACTCATCGCGCCAATCGTACGCGTTTTAATACCTATTCGGGTTAACAAGGCAAAGAAAAGTAAAGACAACGATGTAATTATTAACTGTAAAAAGCTTTTAATATTATAAGATAAAGTTATTGTGATTAGAAATCTCATGTACTATTATATGTTCCTATATAATTATTCACGTTCGATTTTCTACAAAATAGAATTTAAATACGCTTGAGAGAGCGATATGCTATATGTGATTGATCACACAATTACTAGAAGTTAAGTGTAAGCCTGTCGAAGAATTTCTTAATATAAATTTTCATTTTTATTGAGTCTTCTAAAACAGATCACTTCTCCTTATATAGGCTTATCATCGGCACAAGAGAATTTTATTTCAAAAAAAATAATCTTCCAATATAGAAACACTTTTTTGTGGGAGGAATTTTCTTGAATTTCTAAAACCATGCTTATTCAAAGAATTTTGCGCAATACTTTCGAAATTATTTCATGTTCTACTGGATAAGCTATATTGGAGAGAAAGAGAGAGAGAGTAGTTCTTTTTTCACACTACTTTCCATGTCTTCTTTTCTGATAATACTATCACTTCAGCAATATATAGATCGTCTTATATTTTTACGTTTTCTCTTCTAGTTAATATTCCTGCTAATGCTAAATGAGCACAGAACAGAGTGACTATTGCTGGAGGTAACCATAGATGTTACAATACCATTACACTGGATATCGTGATTTTGAAGTCATAATACCCATCGAATGCTTTTGGGGGTATTATCCCTTGGGTATCCACTTCGATATAACTATATGTTTCAAGTTGAGGAATTTGAGTTGTTTTGGAGTATTACCATGGGTTATATCGAAGTGGATACCCTAGGTAATACCCCACAACAACTCAAATTACTCAACTTAAAAAATATAGTTATGTAAAAGTGGATACGCTAGGGGCAATACGCCGAATGTTTATAAAGTATGTTTAGCTGGAGAAAAAGTCGTTACCCGATGTAACGGGATTATGACAACACTCCATATGATGTCTTAATTCCTGCATAGATTTGCTCACTTTTAATAATACATTTTATGAATTGAATTAATAGTTTAATCATGATCATAATATTTTCAGTTGATATTGATCGCTCTGGTTTAATCCGTGCAGGTTGTTCACTGGTCATACCGAGATGGATTTGTTAGAAAATAAAGCATGATAAATACATCGAGAACAGTAAGAATATATTCAAAACCATATTTTGTCTCTTAACGCATAGAATGAAGACGAATGAGACATAATAAACAAGGTTGTGGATGTGGGCAGATTTAAAGAAAATATCGAGAACAGAAGTATCTTATCGTCATAAAACTAAAACCCTACCTATTTTTATCTGTATCAATTGATAGAAAAAGATGAGTTCTTTGTCTATTAAATTAACAAGTGATTTCGTCACTACGAAAGTACGATGAATCTTACATGCTCAACCATCGTCACTTGTAATGAATTTACTACATTTATTTATTAAAATATTGCTCAAAGAAATAATATCTGAAGCTTATGAAGAGCAGATTGTGATCGGTATAGATCAATTACTATTGACCGAATCGATTAACTGTTGATTCTAGATTAAATAAATGCGGACACATCGGATTTGCATCCGATTGTTATGTGTACTGCAAAAGCTGAGTCGATTTATATATGTTGTGGATAATACTGAGAAAATGCTTTTTTTTGAAAAAAATCCCTGTACCCCCCCCCCCTCAGGGATGGTCTGGTCAATAATGGCAATGTTTTCGATAACTCAGCCATTTCTTGACGGATCCTTCTCATCTTCGAACTCGACTGAGATATTGATGAGATCATTCTGCGTAAAAAATTTCATGACAATCAGATCAGCCTTTCAGGAGCTATCGTGTAAACGGTCGGACAGTGACCGATTCTATAGTGTACTCACTTCTTTTTTTGAGTACACAAAAACATCCGATGAAAAAATCTCTTCTATTAACCTTTATATGATATCAGAAAGAAAGAAAACAATTTACCATCATCAGTCAATCATTGCAGCGTATCATTCTAGCAACTGAGTTAAGTTCCTAGATTCCATGAAGATTGAAAGAAAAGGCAGTCTCTACCTGTTGGCTCAGATCAGTAGTACTGCATATTTACCGATTAACAGGAATATTCTGACTAAACATTCAATCTCACTAAAAGAAATATCTAGCTAATTAGAATATTCTATATACATCGTGAGAGATTTAGGTTTGCAAGCATTAAAGAATCGCACCTAAATCTTTTGAACATATAAGAAAATAAATAGCTGAGCAGGATTGAGCCTCTCTTATTTGTTGATTTAACAGAAAGTTTTACAAACATAGATAGACCTTTCTTTATTGATACCATTTGATTTTAGAAAATCCTTCGTCATAATTTAATATAAAATATATCTAATATTGCGATTATCTTAAAAGATTTGTTCATCATCTAGAAAATAAGAATATATTTGATGTTCATATTCAAATGAAAACAAAATACTTTTCGTTTTTCTCATTTCTGTCGAAAATATACTGATCTAGTTTCTCTTATTGCTAATAAAATTATTTTAATGAGTTCTAAAAGAAAAGCGAAATCCAAAATGTTGTGAAACTTTGAGCAATAATAAATATACTCTTTTAAATATATTCCTTCAAAAAATTTCGATTGTCTAGTGTTTTTGAAAAGAAGGCCTATTCTTCAAAAAGTGAGTATATTTTGAAGAACACATTTGTTATTGCTAAAAGTTTCATGATGTCTTAGTATTCAGTCGACCTACGTAATTATTAACAAACCTTCAGAGCAAAATTCATTTATTTCACTTTCTGATAGCTCAAGAAAAAAGAAAATCTGAAAATGAGCATGACTTCTCAAGAAACCGCTCTGCACTCAAAGTCTTTTGGTGTTTTTACTAGAAAATTGTGCAGTCTCAAGAACAAAAACTCATTAGGATCCGTGCGGTTTACCTCGGTAGGCTCCCTAGTCAATATTTTCACAAAAAGGTACTTTTTCGATTTGACATACATACATAGATATATTAGTTATTGCAAAGAGCAAAATAGACAGTGTTTAGAAAATTGATTCCAAACATAAAGCAAAATAGATAGTAAAGAACTCGGCTGGTCAATCAGCTAGGTGACTATTTAAATAATGTCGCTAAATGTATCTTTTATTTTCGCATTAACTGAATATCATTGCAATCAGACAACTTTTAAAAATTCCTGTAACTAGTTTGATACGATCAACATTGCATTCAGTGTTATCGATGCCTAAATTTTATATGATTTTTCTTATCCATGAAGGTTACTTGAATATTTTTGAAAAGTAGTCATTGTGTATGAGCAAATCAGTATGATTGAGAATAATCCGGAATAATGGATATCGCACGCTACCAAAGTTAGATGAGAGCAAGACTTTCAGTGACTTAAGTGATTGATCAGAGGATTCTTACAAAAATTAGCCAGAGTTCAGGCGATCATCCATATTTAGTATGTACTTGAATTCGGATAATGCGTAGTTTTCAATCAATGAAAATCGATTGATTTTCAATGATTAATACCACTACTTGTGAATATGCGTTAACTAAGTTTAACATTATGTAAATCGACTTCAATGAAAAACGATAACTTTTACAAAAAGACAATGTTCTAAAGACAGATATAATTAGTAATTTATGAAAAATAGCACTACATGAGTGTAAGGGTGAATCATTTATATTAATTTAAAATTAAGGTCAATATCACCAATTAACAATAAATTACAAGTATGAAGTTTTTAGAAGAAGAAAACATCTTAAAACTGAAACTGATTCATAAGTCTCATTAAGAAAAATGATCCATCCCTATTTGAGAAAATTTTAGAATCGCTAAGAATATATTGGAATGACAGGGAATGCCCCGAATGAGCTTTTCCCCTTGATTATTTATGTTGTTGCGTCATTCCATTTCACTTAATAGTAACAAATTTGATAAGACGATCACAGCACAGTTTTGTTTATTTGATAATAAAAATTCGCATGACAAAGTAAAAAAGAAGATAATCATGAGATCTAACATTCATTATATACAAACATTCGTGTTTCTTGTGCATTTTGCATTAGCTGTGTAACTTGACGAAGGCGAAATCTAATTGGACAATCAATAGTTGAACATTGAGACCATCCATCGATACGATCTGAACATGCAAAACATAATCTTTGTAAATTAGCATGTTGCCGTTCGAATTTATTTGCTTTATTTTCACATATAATCATTGTTTCAGATAAATCTTCTTCATGTCGACATTCATTACATAATGGCGCATTCGCTAACTGTGAACATATAAAACATCGTCGACGAAGATTCTTTCCATCTAATAAAATTTGTGCCGGCTGTTTATCATTTGAATTAGTATCTATCGATAGTTTGTCAATCCATTTAAAAACATTAACACCAATCAATGCTAAACATCGATCGAGTGCTGGTAAAATTTGTTTCTTTATATAATACATAGAATTAAGTTTAAATTGTGATTTATATTCAAGTACTCTATCTAATGTCCAAACGCAATCAATTAAATTTGCATTCAATGATTCAGAATTAAAACCAATAACATATGGTACACGTTCACCTTGATTTGGCTCAGCCAATGGATTTGTTTTTGCACGTTCTAATGCAATACGTAAAGCTGGCACAGGCGCCGCTGGATGATATCTTTCTTTGCCACGGTATTCTTTAGCAAAAATAAAATCAAGTAAATTAAAACGATTGAATAGAATTTTTTCACATTCAGATTGAACATATCGACGTACACGCGTTACATCTTTCGTTTGAAATAATAATTTAAGTGATTGTCGAAGAATTTTCGATACAATGAAACATGTATCACGACGAACTGTTTCAATACCTTTAGCATCGAATTTGCCTTGTTGTTGATCAACAGTTTCATATGACAGGCCAACATAACGCTTTTTAGATGCTAAAACACTTTGCATATAGATTTTTTCGAATTTAATCTTTATTGGTGATGGATATAATTGATTAAGTGCTTTAACAAGTAGATGAGATTGATCAAAAGCTTGTGCACGAGTTGAATGTGGAAATTGAATAAATAATGAATCCTAAACGAGAAGGAAATGAGTATAAATTGAGTTTGTGTTTTTGTTGAGAAAACAAACATACAGTATCACCATAAACAAGACGACCACCAAAATGTGGATTTGTTTTAATAAAATCAATGGCACGTTCGAGAACAGTACGAGCAGTATAAACAATCGTATCACCAATCTATTGTTAAAAAATAAACAATGATAAAAGTTATTTAAACCAGAAAAAGAAAGCCATGCTTTAAATTTGAGTCAATAAATATTGATTTCATAACTTCTTGGAATCGGGGGCGGGGGGGGGGNATAAACTTTTTTTCTGTCATATATTTATGTTAAAGATAAATGCGAACAGATAATCCGACTATAATTTACCTCAACACATGGCATTCGTCCACTAAAACTAGCTGATGTATATCCAAAAGTAACATTAGCAATTAATTTTAAACATAATTGTCTTGCATCTAATGTTTTATAGAGTGCTGATTTTTTATCAACTAATTTCATTGTATTTTTAACCATAACACGTGTTGCTAATATTTCATCAAGCATTACAGGTAATATTCCTCGACGAATATGTCTTTTAACAAATGCAACACCATTTGGTGAACAAAAAATATCCTTATCAGGATTCAAAGTTGATAAAATCCGATCAGGTATTTTTAATGATGTACAACCAAATTTAAATGGACCTTGTTTATCAAGTTGATCGACACGTCCAAGGCATGTCGAATAACAAATATTATATGCCATTACAATTGATGGATATAGCGATTGAAAATCTAATACAGCTATCGGCGTAAAATAAATGTTTGAAATAGGTTCAAGTGTCAATGCAATACATTCTGGTGCACGCATATGTAATCGTTGCTTGTTATCTGGAGTAACAGTAACATAATCGGAGCATTTAGCAAGTCGAATCATCATCGATTCAACACGATATTGAGAACCACGTGAAAGAACCTAAATGTAATAAGAAATTAAATCTTCATTAAATACTACAACAAAGTTTAACATCGAGTTAAGCTCGTCCATTCAACAAGTTTCCTACAGTTGATACCGTATCTATGGCTGCCTTTTTATTTTGTTCCCGATCTACAGAAAGTTACCCAAGAGCGATCTCTATCAAAGAGAATATAAATCCCTGACGGTACTCTGAATAAGTTCAAATTTTCTCTTGAATGAATGTCGCAAACGAATTCTTACATGATAAAATTCAATTCCATATATTCGTGCAAATTCTGATGTTTTATTAATTAAATCCAATTCATACATTAATCGAAAATTACCCACGGAATGCATCCAACCATAATCTAATAGAGTCACAAAATCTCTTAAACCAAATGATGGATTAAGGCCTAAAAATAATTCATCTTTAAATCAAAAACGTTTTTCAAACTAAAAGTAACCTTCATCAATGAACCACTTTGAAATTAGACTTATATCATAATGTGGTACACGTTCATGTAATACATGGTACATTGCATTTTCAAATGTATATATATTTAATGTTATTTCACTTCTCAGTATTCGCCATAAATCAAGTACTATTCTTCCAATTATAATTGGTAAATTATCTCCGTTAGCAGCCATATGACTTCGACTACGCGTAGTATTATCTTGTGGTTCTGGGATACGACTTAATTTCATTAATAAATCTAAATTGTATTTTAATTTTGCTCGTTTTATTAAATAATATAAAGATAATTTCATATCGTAACAAACAATCATATCTGGATCAGATTGTTGCATTATTTCACAAAATTGTTCGATTAATTCTAATTCATTTTTAACAAATTCAATTGTTTTATTTTCTAATGAACGAAAAGATTTCGTCAGAATGTTTGAATTTTTAATACGCAAAAGACTATTGGAGATAAGAACAGATGATTGAATTTTCCATCCATTCCTTGTCTCATAAGCTTTTGTACAAAATATTGAACATATTTCATCTGTATCCAGTGCAAATGCATATGTTTCATTTGTATGACAAAATATTTCAAACGAAACTATTGTTAAATATTGACACTCATGAATTATATCCGTTTGTTTAACTTTATCCGCACAATTATCATTCCTATTCATACAAAATGATTCCGTGGTATTTACACTTGTAGTTGATTCTTTATGAAGAAGATTCGTACGCGATTTTTTTGATATATTTTCTTTCTTTAATGATCTATTATTATTGTTCAAAAAATAAATATTAGCAAAATAATAGTTGAATTTTATGGGTGTATTTACTGCGACATTGGTATTCTGTATTGCTCAGGATGAGGTGGTCGTTGTAATGGTCCATACCATTGAGCACTTGACAAATGAATTCAATTTATTTATTAGAAAAAATTTTAAAAATTACCCTTGATCAGGATTGGTATCAATTATTTCTTCATTAGTATGTTGATGATGCTTGGAAATAAATTCCGGAATGTTTGAAAACTATGATAGCATAATATCAATGTACTATGTGAGTGAATGATTCGAAAGAAAAATTTACTAATTTAACAAATGATGTTTCATCTTCAATATCTTGACAAATAATTTGTGTAGAAATTTTCCGATGCAATGGATTTGTCGTTCGTTTTAGTACGGGTGGTCGATTTGTTGTTTCTAGCCAACAATATTTTGATGATATTGGCTCGTTTTTATTTGTTGGTGCCTCAAAAAATTCTTGTAAATATTTTTTCATCTCATCTCGCTCTTGTTCACTTGTTTGAGATGATGGTTCACTACTTGTTATTGTCAATGTTGGCGATAATACATTTAATGTATCAGATTCTATATCTAATATAAAAATAAAAATTCAACCTACTTTTAAATTCTCTTAGAAATATACCTGATGTAAGTATTGAAGTATTAACAACAGTTTTTTCTCTATAATGCATCAATAAGAAATAAAATAAAAAAACGAAAGATGAAATTCCTACACATCATTATCTAATAATTCTTCATCATCTAATTGTTTGACATCAGCTACAAATAAAATATAAAACAGGATGATTTATTATGAAATTAAAATAAAAAAATATACACCAGCTAAAATACTATCATTTTCAATTCCTTGTGAATCACTTATTTCATCATTGACCATCATTTGTACGAGAACTTCATCGTCGATTTCTTGACCTACGACGATTAAATAAACTTCACAAAATGGTCTAATTAAAACCAATCATACTCATTGAATTGACTCGTTCAATTCGTGCTAAATCTATTGTTGTATCATCAAGATTAACTGGAGGGCTCGATTCGAGTACTTCATTAGTAGGTGGAGGTCTATGAAAGAATCAAATTCTATTGTGAGCTTGTATTTGTTTTTTTTGTATTTACCGTTTTTGAATATTAGCTTTGAATTTTTCTTGATGACGAGTTTCAGCAACAAATGGGTTCGTATGAGAGCGTTCTTTAGAAAGAAAAAAATAAACTCAATATTTTACTAGTTAATCACTTCATTTAGATCTTTATACCAGGTGATGTTGGTGGTGTTAAACGGTCGATAATCTTTAAATGTTCTCGTCTAGTTCGTTCACCATTCCATAGAGCTTGCAAACCTGGATTAGCAATACCTTTGCCTATGGAGAAAGAAAGAAAGAAAAACAAGTGGATTGATTACTAGTTAAATCTAATGAAACTGACCTATTTGAGGTAGATTATTACGAATATCATCTATATGTACATCATATTCAAGTTCACAAGATGATACTCGTTGTATAGATGAGATACTATTGTATTGCAAAACCCTATGATTTATTCTTCCTTAATTAAGAAAGAAATATTTACTTTGTTGTTTGATTCGTTGCTGCTGAGAGATTCGCTAAATTAGAATAAAGGAAATGAAAGAAGAAATTCTTTCTGTGGTTTTTACTAGTCATATTTGATAATTGCCGTTCAGCAGCATTATTGAATAGTATAAAGTTCATACCGTATAAATTATAATCAATAAAAACCTAAGAAAGCAAACATATTATTTTTGTTTCTAGTAATAAAAAAGAATAAGATATTCGCATACTTGCAGATTGAATGGAACATGAGCTTCATGGGGTTGAAATTCTTGATTCATTACAGCTCCAGCTAAGAGAAGATCAGATGCTCTGAAAGTGGAAAAAGACAATTCTTAAAATTCATTATACGAGATTACGCGATAAGCACCGAGAAACGCTGATGATAGATCGCGACAACTCGAATTTTTCAAAATCTACTATTTATTTTTTTCCTCAATGAATTGAACAATATGGACGCGTTACGCTCCATTGCTTCGTCACTCTGTTCATAAGATAATTTAACTATTCTTCCAAATTCTTTATCCAGTTCTAAACATTTTTCTGTCAATTCGAAGTCTTACTTTCGAATAATCGCAGGATTATAAAATTCAATTTTCCAAAACTTAACCATTTTGTCGTGATAGCCATAGATAGGTCTAAACAAAATCAGATCGAATTTCTCGATTTCATCAAATGGCAAAGAAAAAACAAGCTATATATATACAATAACTCAACCAATTTTATGTCATGAACATGTTTTGTCTCAATATTTCCTTTTTCAAACGATAAATTAATTGCCATATCTAAACTTTGCGCCAATTGTTCACCGTAACGTATTTCATCCGTGGGTGATTTCACAAGTAAATAAGGAAAAATTCCATGCAAATGAAGGCAAACTTTCTTTCCTGAAAAACAAGATTCACAAGAAACTTCTTTCGATTTTTTTTGAATACATTTTTTATTTTTAATCATGTACCCGCTTCATTCGGTCCGAATATGCGAATGATTGGTACTTGTTTTATCGGATGTCGTAGTTTAGAATATACACGATCGAATTGTGAATTAGCCGATGTTAGATAATGATCTGTGAGAACAATCCGTACTGATATCATTCTTCAATCTATTTAATTACTTATAGAAATTAGAAGGAAAAAAAAGAAAATTTGTTTGTTTTTATGTTTTTTCCAATTGTTGTTTATTTTCTTCTGCAGTTTTCAATTAAACATCATCAACGAAACAAAACTTTATAAAAACAACGAAAACAGAGTTTATGAGATATTAATTCTGTAGCGCCGTTGGGTCAATTTGGTTTTGTTTCACTTTGGATGTATTGATTGTTTATTTCGATCTTTCGCGCATACCTAAATTTAGAATCAATAAAAAAAATCTTTTTTGGTGATCTATCGAACTTACGCCGTCTTTTACGTTTCAATCTACGCATACGTTTCTTACGCCACTTAGCTCGCATGTTTAATTATTTTCAAAATGCGAGATCTACAATAAAACAAAAAAAGTGTAAATAAATAAATCTGTATAGCGCCTCGATGAAAATGTTCGAATGAATGTGAATAAATATACAAGCGAGTTACTCGGTTAAACATTTCAATTGGTGTTGACCGATGATTCTTTAACCTCCGTGTAATTTTAAACACACCTATGCACTTCATAAATGTAGTGCTTATTTTAAATTATTTTAATCTATTTTATGGAAAGTTTTAATAAAAAAACTGTAAAAACTAAATAGAAATTATTCAAATGTATAAAATATTCATTTTTTCGTTCTTTGTTTCGCGGCTGACTATATCGTTCATTGGAATATCGTCAGACTTGCTTCTTTGTCTTGACGTGATTTTTTCATATTTATCAGTGTTCATCGTCTTTTTCTAGATCGTTTCGTTCCCTTTTTCTCCTTTTAACTCAAGCCACAACTATGCGTACATCAATTAAACGTCCATCAATTATAATACCACGTCCAACAAAAGCTTCATTAGCTCGTCAATCCAAAATTCGTAATTCTATTCTTGGTGCATCAGCAACTACCAATACAACAAATACATTGAAACCGATACAAAATGAAGATATAAAAAGTGAAAATGATTTATCCACCATCGGCGTACTTAAACAACAAGTACGACGCGCAAGTGCAATCACAAAAAATGTTGCTGTTTTTAAACGACGACGTTCCGTACATAAATTAGCTGCTATTGTTTCGGGTTCGTCATTAGATAACTCCACTGGTGATGGTGAAACATTAAAACAAGTTGTAAGTTAAAGAATCGTGGTCTTTCTCTTGTTTTTTTTTACTTATTTATTGATTGTCTATTCTAAAAGATTGTTGCTTCATTAACTGAAAATGTCAAAAAAATGGATCTTGTTGAACAACCTAAAACAAAATATTCCATGAATAGTGATAATAAAGAAAATCGTGCATCAAAACGTCCAACCACACTGCCAGCAAATTTATTGCGTAAAAAACCAATACCAATACCTATACAATTACTTGATAAATATGCTGCTGAAGAGATAACAATCGATATAATCGAACAAGCTTTAACTAGCGATGATTTACATATAGACGAAGATGATGAACCGATCGATCCAACATATGCTATGGATTATGTTGCTGATATCATGAATTTATTGTATTCATTAGAAAAACGATATCCTATACAATCAACATTTTTAACCAGTACATCAACAACAACATTATTTCCATTGACAACGATGGCTACAATGGCAAATGGTAGTGCTTCGCGACCATGGAAACTTACAACAAAACATCGAACTACTGTTGTCGGATGGATTATACAATTATTTTATGCGCGATTTCATTTATCTCAAGATGCCATGCATATGTAAGAAGGCATATCTTGTTGTAAACGGTTGTATTTCAGTCTAATACTTGAATTTTCATTAAAGAATTGCTTTGAAAGTATCATTTTCCTAGTGTATATATAGAGTTAGATAGAACTATTGATTTTGTATTCAAATCTTTTCATGAATATGATTGACATAAGTTGTTTTTGTTCGTCATTTAGTTGTATTGGCTTACTTGATCGTTTTCTTCAACAGTGTATTAATTCAACAACAGCTGGTGCTGGATTTGTTACACAAAAGAATCTACAATTAATTGCCGTAGCGTCATTTCTGATTGCCGCTAAAGTTGAAGTAAGTAAAATTATCATTGCAAGGGTTTTCCTTCGTAAACAATCATATAACATTTGAGTATCGAGTTATTTGAAAAAAAGACCAAAACTAATCTAGATTGTCATTGTTTATGACATCTTCTTTTGAAAGTAATATATCAATTCTCGTTAGACATAAACTGTTTTTCATGTAGGAAACTCATCATCCACCTGTTGATGAACTTGTCTATGTTACTGATCATACATATACAAGTGATCAAGTAAAAAAAATGGAAAAGAAAATTCTGCATGAATTACGCTTTGAACTCAATCGACCTACAAGGTAAAATTTTCTATTCTGTATTAAAATCAAAATAACATGTTTTATCATTTCGGGGAAAAAAACCATTTTAGCCTTCAATTTCTTCGTCGTTTTTCATTCGTATCAAGTGCTGGTGATGAACAACATGCTATTGGCAAATTTCTTATCGATATGTCATTACTGAATGTATCCTGTATTGGTTTGGCTCCGTCACTTGTTGCAGCAAGTGCAACATATATAGCACGCTATATTCTCAATCCAAATCAACCATTAACATTTGACCAATGTTGGCCACAAGAATTACAAAGTCGTTCTCCATATAAAACATACGAATCAATGTCAAATGGTGTCAAAATTTTAGCACAATTCATTGACAAATGTTTAGCAGGAACGAATTCAAAAGAATGTGAAATTCTTACCAAACGTTATGAACATGAACAATTATCACAAGCAAGTTTATTTTGCATGCAACAGCGAACACTTATCCACAAATTAGCCACTGAATGAGTTTATTGTCAAATATTATTTCTTTTTCTCGATCTATATGTATCTTCTTTTTTGTTGTACTTGTTATTGTTCTGTTTATTGTTCAATCAGCACTGTGCTTTCGGAAATGATGATATATGTTTGTTATTTATATATATATTTTTTTTCCTGTGGAATCGAATGAAACCTATTCTATCTGGTTTCTTTCCTTTTGTTATTGTTATTGTTGTATTAGCGTGTTGATCTCTAGATGTCTTCATCGTTTCTTATTTTTTGAATTGTGTATAAGATCATCATATTATCAACTTGATTCTCTCTCTCACTTCTTCATGTTTGACTCGTGTAATGTTCTTTCCTTTTCTTTCTCTTACAATGGAATAGAAAAAATTAATTGAATTCAAAGAAATAAATAAATATATATATAAAACATCGAATGAATATTGATTACTTTATTATAATTAATATCTGAAGAAAAATGAAAAATGATTCGTCTAATTACTTATGAGAGTTTGAAGAAAGAAGAAAAAGACGCCGTGACAGGTAATATTCTTCTTATTATGATATATGTTATACATTAAAAGAAAAAAGTGAGATCAAATCCAATTTACATGGAAAACGTATTGAAGATAAATATTATACATTAAAATGTGTTTGCTAGTCAATTCCCCTTAGTGGCCAGTTGTAAAGCTTAGAGATTTGTGCGGAACTTACAAGGAAGTCATATGAGATTTCAAAACACATGATAAGAATTTATGATTATTGTAAGCACTCGTATGTGATGTCATCCATCATTGTATTCACGTATGTGTATTCTGTATGAAAACAAGGGCAATTCGATTCTTTTCTTTTTCTACAATAACAGTTACTATTGAAGTTTTTGTCAAAATCAGTGATAAATACGATTGATTTCTGTAAGTTAATACTTATTGATAAAGTTTGTTTGTTAAGATTAATCGAAAAAGAAACAATGCAATCGATTTTTGTCAATTAATATTCATGTAACGTTGCAGTTGAGTTCAAAATATACAAATCATGAATTTTTCTATGCATTCTCAAGAGAGATTCTATGAGTACTTCATAACGAACTTTTGCCCGTTTAAGAGCTCACTTGGAATTTTTGTTGAGAACTCATAAGAAATTTTGCGTCTTAAATAAAAAAATCCAAAGTTATTCTATTATAAATTGTATTCAAAAATGAACAACAAAGGTATGTTTAAAGATACTATAATGTTTCATTCAATCGAAATTTATGTGCTGTATTATTGGATAGTTTAATCTATTGTATCAAGATGAATGAGTTTCAATCATAGAATCGCTTAAAATCCTTCATAGAAACAAAGATCATGTGTCGATTAATAGCAGTTATGGTACGATAGATGCAGGTAGAAATTCCCATGTGTGATTTGATCTTTATTGAAGCGATAAAATAATCTCGACGATATATGCCAAAAAAAGTCTTCATAGTTGATATGAAAGATATTTTTCTACAATTATCGATATCTGATATTTTCTATTCGCACTAATGAGAGAAGCTATTTTCCTATTACATAACACGGAAGGACAGAGGATACAAAAAAAAATGAGAATCGAATTTAATGATTAAAAAAACAAAATCCATAGTTTATTTATGATGAAATATGTTTGCTAATAAAATCGACTTCTGAATTGATCTTGACAATAAAGAAATCAAGAAGCTAATAAATCAAAATGTTACTATTAGAACAAATATGGAACATTTTATTTTCTCTATGAATTGATTATATTAAAAGCTATTCAAGAGATTCTCTACGCCACAATAGCTATTTTGTTGACGTATGCCGATTTAAATAAAAATTACACTCCATTTTAAGGAAATTAATTACTAACAACGAATTGAGTCGCTTCGAATATTATGATAAGCTTTGTGATCGTGCATGTTTAAGTTTCTTATATCGAACTCAATCCCAAGTAAATATAACAATGTTGAATGAAGTCTATTTACTATAATTTATAGTCAATGCACATTACTGGTCGGATCTATTCATTGATTCGATAGAAGAACAAGAACAAGAACAAGAAGAAGAAAATCCTCTCCGTCGAATGATGAGACCCTTTATATGTGTTCTCATTGTTAATTTTAGCTATCTGTGCATTTAAATTAACTTCTTAGTATTTTCCTTGTGCTTTATTCAAAGAAATATAAGATGATCTAATAGATCCGATACATAGTTGAATAACTGTTATTCTAATAAGACATGAATGGATCACTGCTCTTGATGGAAGAGGTTAATATAATGTTCATTCGTAGTTACTTAGATTATACGGAAGAATTTATGTGTGTGTGTGTGTGTGTGTGTGTGCGTATTTGTGTTCAGCTAATTAATAGCAAAAATGTGTCCTTATATAAACACAGACAATAGGAAAGAAAGACAGAATGTGAATGAGTTAGTGCCAATGTATATTCATATGTGTGTCTAATCCGAGTTTTATTGATTTGATGAGCGAGAAAAAAAAATAGAAGAGTCTATCGTCATCGATTGGACAAATAGTCAACGATGATGGAAAAAGCGACATTGGCAACGGAAGTTGTTGCGTTGATACGATCAGTGTTGTAGTATAGTTAGGAATAGTGCTGCACGATCTTCGGTGCATACTTATCCGATAATTGAAATCACTGTAGCACTAAATGCTCATCCTGTTTCGCTTGTGCCTTAATTGCTTAAGGGCACTAACTGACTAATAGTAATATGACGGCCATCAATTTCTTTCCTGTCTTGATGAACATGAAGCCTTATACAAGCAAACAATCAATCAATACTATTACACATTTCTATTTAGATATATAAATAGATATTTTCTATTGAATATAATTATAGTAATTTATAGATTTATATATAACAACGACATTGATCGAAGAAAAGAAAAACCAAGTCAATATAAAAGTATGTATGAATGTTTTTTTTTTCTGAAAAATCGATTAGTTGCGCTTGGACAAAAGAGATCACAGAAAATTGTTAACAGAGAACAAATAACAACCGAAAAAAAAGATCATCGATAGAAATAATCTCTCTTGTTCTCAGTCACCATAGACAGTTTATCGATTTTGTACGGCTGTTATTTTGATAATAGGACATGCTTCTATCACATTCAACCGCAGATTAGTCCACACTTGCCAAAACTTTACTCTATACAAAAAAGAAAAGAGAACAAGGAAAAAACGACCCGCTTGAGAAATCAACATATTGTTAGTTCACCGTCTTCTATTTCGGTAAGGACTTCTGCTTAAAAAGAAATAATTGAATTATGTACGGGCACATAAGTCTTCTTTTCTGTTAAGCAACATTCTCTTCATTCTTTTTTCTTCATTCCCCCTTTTCTTTGCCGATTTAAGGCGGAAAACACGGGTTACAAACAGTAATCATATACTCACATACAATCTCTCTCAAGAGATTATATTTCGATGACATCTATAGCTAGACAATAACCATACAATATTCCTATTTACAATAGATCACAAAGGCGTGACCGATCTATTTTAGCGATAATTTAAGTCGACAGCTGTATGATGCAATGGTAACATGAAGGCAAATAAAAAGAAAAGAAAAGAAAAGAAAAGACAGGCTACAAATTGAATGGAGTAAAATTTGATTACTCGACTGCAGGTTAATTTTTCAGTTATGCTATATACTTTTCAAGTTTTCTTCCTTCTTTTTTTTTCTTTTCCCCATTTCTATTTGTTTGTCGTATCCGGTTGTGCATGTTAACAGCTTCGAAGAACAATACTTAAACTAGCTTATTTTCTTATAAGATCGTCTTTTTTGTTTGCAAGTGTGCTCTGCAATTCCGATCAGACAGGCAATATGCTCTTTTATGGTATGTATACCGTGATAGATTATCACCGTTGTGTCATTACGTCAAGGTTCCGGAAATACTGTGTGCTTATTGCAAAATGAGTTCTCTCCACCACGTCGCGCAAACAAACCAGCAGGTTTAATCCCAACTAGGATTGTGATTAGTAATTATTAGCAGGAGGCTGTACACATGCCTAGTTACGTCCCATTCATTACAAATAGCATACAGCGTTTTCCTTATTACCTTCACATTGACAAAAAAAGGAACAACTGTGAATAGCTCCAAGGACTGTATCTCAAGATTTCATGTATAATTAGACTACACTACTGTCATAATCGTAGCACTTCTCTGTTCATATCAAGATTTTACATTCCTCTGCACGTGCATATACACGTATACACGTACTCATTCATTCATTCATTCATTCTACTCATGCACGCATGCTAGCTATCTATTGAATAATACGATATTTTGTTTTGTTGGTTCTATAGGCGTCTTGTCTGAACTGATGTCATCAGCTTGTTGCCGTTCTCAAATGTTGATTGAATAAGTGTTGTTACAACCTTGTTCTTTCTCACATTGTTTTTTTTTCTTGCCCATTGAAAAAAGAAGCAAGCTGAAGAAGAAAAAAAGAAAGAAAAGACGATAATCAAAATCGCAAACCACTTCTCCGCCTGGTGGCCCTTTTAACGACGAACGAGAAAAGATTGGACGTGAACATGTAAAGCAAAAAAGCGACAATAATAATAATAATAACAACAGTAGAAAATGAGAAAAGCGGGAAGAGCAAGAAAGTCAGAAAAATAGATTGGAATTTTTTTCCACATCTTTCCATGTGTACAAGGAAAATAAAGGAAATCAGCCGCTCATCTGTTTATGGTATATGTGTATGAACACAAAAATGTGCATTCCGGGAATAGAAAGAAGAGTAACTAATTAGTTCCTATTTTTCCTCTTCATTTTCTTATAATATTGTATTACAATGGCATTATCCAAAGACAAGTGATTTATATTGAACAGTGTGTTTCGTTCAGACGACGACGACGACGGCGTGTATCAGTTTGACAAGGTCAGCCTTCTAGTCAGTACCATGGATTGGTCAGCAGCAGCAGCATTCAATTTACTCAATAAATAAATCATCATCATCTTCATTCATGCCGACATCATTCATATAAACTATCGGTTTTCTTCTTCTTCTTCTTCTTCTTCTTCTTCTTGTTTCAATGAGGAGAAGAAGAAAATAAGAGATGAAATATCTGCCAACCCCTTTAAGCGTTTATCACTTAGATGTCTTTCATAGTACGATTTGTAATTGTTTAACGATTTGTCGATTGATACAAACGTTATTTATTCGTTCATTTTTATCTATCTGTATATGTTTGAGAACAAAGACAGCAGTTATACAGTCATAAGACAAAAGATAAGCAATGAATAGTTCGGTAAGAAAGAAAATGATCATTGACAATACGTGCTTGACTTTCACTGATTCCACACATTCTTAAACATATCGACTATCATCAACAATAGAGACATAAGTAGCATCATTCGCGATATAAATCATTCGAATAAGGATAAATAAACGATTTTTAGAGATAGAATGAAACAAAAAAGAAACTTATTGTACAATAAAGAACAAACTCTCCACTAAGGGTATCTTAGGAGACTCTTGTTCATTATCGTTTCCTTCGTTTCTTTGCTCTTTTGTTAAAATTAATGATAAATATATTAGTGATCATTTCAAAGATGGAAAATGCAATGATTATGATACGGAACTAGTTTGTCAGTGATCGCGCATAGGGGAGCAAAAAATGATTCATTTCATTTCCTTCCTTCTTTTTGTTGATTCTAAGAGGCCGGGAAAATGAAGAAGAATAAGAAGAAGAAAAAAGTTTGTCAGCTAGATGGATAGAGCTAATCGAATCTATATCAAAGACTACTCCCTCTTCTTGTTCTCTCTTTCCCTCTTTTCAATCGTACTACCCGATAGGCGAATGTGCAAGGCCCGATATGATGGCATTTCCTGTATCGGTTGTCGTTGTGTACAGTAAAATTACATCATTCAAATTATTATTTTCTCTTTTTTTTCTTCGTTTTTCTTTAATAGACAGTAATAAAAAGAACGATTTATAGATGATTTGAATTGAAAACCAGAGAGAAGAAAATAGCAATCATTTGATTGAATTGATTGGCTATGATCGTAGTTTGGTTCATTTACCAATTCTGGATGTTCATTCAAGGTAAATAAAAACTTGAACGATTTTTTTGTTGTTTTTTTAAAGCATGTTTCTCCTTGTAAAAAAAAACACTCAGGAACTACATTTGCACTATCATTTATTCGTGACTTACATAATTTAACTGTTATTTATAAACCAAATGCATTTATTTATCATGTTTGTCAAACATCACATCATATAAATTTTAAACGTATACGTTGGCATTATGAATCATTGTATGATTCAAGCAACGATACCGATACATACTGTAAACGTCTATTTAATAATTCTGATTGTTTCGATTTCTATTATGGTACATCCACAAGTGTGCTCGTTATTAAAGAGCCTGATATGTATATTGGAAAATATTCATGTCATGTAAATATAAATTCAACGTATGAGCTAACATCGTCGGGTTATATTGATGTTAAATTACCAACAAACGATATCGATGATAATGACGAATCAATGGGCTCGTTCAATGACAAAGAACTAGGTAAATTAGCAATAAAACATAATGTACCATTTATTCTCGATGAAAATGATGTAACATCATTTGGTAAACGAATACAAATCGGTGGCTCGTTTTTTACGAAATGTCAATCGGTACAAAGTTCATATCCAATTCATTTTCTATGGATACATTTAAAAAATATATCAGCTACAGAACAATCCGAAAAAATAAAAACAATACGTTTTATCGACAATAATGATACTCGAATAAAAGTAGAAGAAACAAAATATTCAAGTATGTAAACTATTTTCTTTTTGAGCTTTGGCAATTAATTTTTGTTAAACAGATAATGATTTTTCTTGTAATTGCACTGAATATATGTCGAGTTCAAATGTATAACAGACGACAAACTTCTTTTAATATCATCTATTATGTAGATATTAATGAAAAAGAAATGAGAACAAAAAAAATTGACCTGCTGTTTTCTTTGGTATGTTGTTAGAGAAAATGATCAAGAAGCTGAATTATGTCTTAACATGCATAATAAATAATAATTTATTTATTTTGAAATAAAACAGAAGCAAAATTCTTCGCTGAATTCATAGCCTTGATAAAAGTCATCATTCGTCAATATGGTTCGGTTGACCGTCGTTAATGTCGAAAGTAGAAATGTCGAAAGAAGGAAGAGGAAAAATGTCGAAAAAATTATATTGACATGAAACATTGTCAGTTCATATTTTAGAGAATTGCAAATAATATAATGTATGTTTTTTGTGTGAAATTAAGCTGAAATGTTAAGGATGAGAAAATTCTTTTTTTAAATATGTCATTTTTTCACGAGCGTCACGAACGTCAAGTTTTTTTCCTTTCCTGGAAGATGACTATGATTGCAAACAGTTTTCATCAATCGATTATTTTAATTAGTATGCACTTTAGCTGCACAATAATTAATAGTGCATATCCAATCTTTATTAGTTATTACTTTATTTTACTTGTATCAACAGTTAGTCATCCCTGTAAATACTGACTAAAATTCTACACTAGTGAAATTATAAGAAAAAATAATGAAGTATATATGTGGTTACAATCGTCATATACTTGAGGCATCATCTTTTTTTTTTATTTTTCACTTTCGACATTATTCCAGCACACCTATGACTCAGTCATAATTTGACTCCGAGTTAATTAGATTAACTTCGAAAAAAAGATAATTATATCAAAAGAGATCAAATATTCATCAATAAGATTAATTTCACTATAAGTAAAAAGAGGAATAATATTCTTAGTATTCTATGTACCATCAAAGAAGGTGTCTTTTCTTGCTTATAATGACATGTCTCTTTTATTCAAAATTCGACACTTATGGTTTTTTCTTTTTGACACCCTAGGTTCTTTGTTCATCCATCCAGTTGAACTGGTAGATGATGGTGATTATATTTGCATAGCATCAAATACTCTTGGTCGATCATTTTCTAGTAGACGTTCATTGATTGTTACAGGTAATTAAATTCAAGGGGGAAGAAAAAAAAGGAATAATGATGATGATGATGATGCTTGTTCTTTGTTTTCTTCTTTTTTTTGTGGCATGTGAATATATTTCGATAGTCTTTAGAACGCATGATACTTCCTCGTATACGTGATAATCTTCTTAATCATAGTCGCATTGATCTTCAACATGATGGAATAAGAGAACTTATCTGTGTGGCTGATGGCTATCCAGAACCTGAAGCTACTTGGATTCGAGGTTTTCTCTTTTGTTCTTTAGATTACATACTTTGACTAATAAAATATATTCTCTCTATGTCAGCATCGGATTTGAGTCTTCTTGCACGTAATTCTACGCGTGTTCTACTTAAATTTGATAATGAAATGCATGGTGTGAATCAATATATTTGTGAAGCAAAAAATAAGCATGGTTTAACTAAAGTTTTTATGACTGTTATTATACCAGGTGTGTATTAGGAGGGAAAAAATAGGATATTTTAATTGAAAGGCATTTTTTTTAAATTTACTCTTCAATAGATAATCAAACAAAGCCATTATTAAGCTATAGTGATATTCAAAGTCATAGTGTTTTACTCAAATGGCGTGTGTCAAATGGACGTTATGATCGTTTCAATCATTTTATCATATATTATAGACGCTTACATCATTTTGATGATAGTGATAAAGAAGAAATAAATGATACTATTAATGTAGAAGATTATAAACAAGTTCTTATTGACCCACGTACAACACGTTATAGTTTTACATTTCGAGTAAATAATATCGCTAAGAAAGAGAACTTTCTGTTTTAAAATGTTTCTTTTGTTTTTCTCTAAATTTAGGTAATGGATTTGATTCCATATACAAAATATGAATTTCGACTTAAAGGTTTTATTGGTGCTACACCATCAGCTTATTCAAATTCTGTTTTTATTAAAACACTTGAAACAATACCAGATAAAATTGATAATCTTCATGGTTATGTTTGGAATGAAACTTCGATAGTTGTTCATTGGACACCGCCAAATTCTACTAATGGACCTAATTTTGTAAGAAAATAATAGTTTTATTGAATTATTGCAATTATAATTCTACAAACATTGAAATTGTAGCTTTATCGGAATTATGCATAGTTTAAATAATTAGGAATAATTGCTGATTTCTTATTATACATGAAATTTTAATAGCTACTATTTAGATTTTTCAGTACATTATACCATTTAAAGTACAAACAAAAAAATGCTTTTTGAGGATTGAGAACAGCGTGATCATGTTTATGTCTCCAATTTTCTAGAAAATTCATTAGAGTTGTTGTTATTGAGGTAGCGATCAGAACAAAAGAAACCATTGTTTTTTAGACATGTTTCTCTATGCTCGAATATACGTTTTAGGGAATTAATTTAACATGGTGTTTTATTTGAAAGAATCTATTGTGATATTTACTAGATTAATTGAAATTAGAAGTAGTGAACACAATCTGAAATAGAACACCTTGGGCTCTTCTATTTTGATCAATTTAGTTGTAAAGCATGATTTTATAAAAAAAAAAAAAGAAAAGGAAGGCATAATTTTATGTAAATATTCTGAATAATATTTCAATTGTTGAGAAATCAACTGATTGGAAGAAAAGGGGAGGTCTTCCATTATATCCGGCACATTAATTCGCCAAGGGGTGCCTATTTTCCAGAGAGTGAGACGGGGAAGGTTACTATGCTTGTTATATCATTGTTTCATTCATAAAATAGTAGTTGGAATCTCAGGTTATCAATTGTCTTACATAAAAAAAAAAGAAAACCATTACCCACTTCAGTTTCTCAATAGATAAAAGTATTTAAGAAGTGAAGCATGTTTTGACTAATTGTCTTAGAAAACGAAAGAAAGGATTTATCAGACGTTCTCAAGAGCCAATTAAACATGCGAATGATTGAAAGAATTCTTAACTAAGATTGACTATTTTCTTTTGGGAATTAGGAGGCAAGATGAAAAAAAAAAAACTAAAAGCTAGCACTCCGCAAGGGAAAAATGAAAATTTTTCTTCGTATCAAAATTCTCACGGGATTGATAAATTTGAATTAGGATAAATGTTTTGAAATTTCAACGTGCTAATAGATCGACTTATCTATTTTTTCGTTCACAGTATATAGACATTATTAAGTGAATCAATTATCACGTCTAATCATTGAGAATAAATAGATAACATTCTTGATGAATTGTTTTATAGCATCTATTTATGTACTATTTTAGTATTACATTCTCTATTATACAACAAATACCTCAGTACCATTCGATCAATGGTCACATAAAATCGTTCGAGCATATCCATTTTATGTATTAGAATTTGTAATGTCAAAATTAAATCTTCTTTTTGTCCGTGTTGCCAGCATCAATGCGAAAGGTTCAATATTAAGCGATTTTCACATAATTAATCGTAGTCTAACGAATCATCATTTAATATCAACCATAGATAAATTTCAATGTTCACCAAATGATATAAATCACTTATTTTCTATTCAGTGGACTATTGATTATGAATCACGTTTTTATATAAATAAATATATCATATATTATATGGATATAACAGAAAATAATGATGATTTAATACGGCAATTAATAATTCCTATTAACTTTTTATCAATACACAAACACGAATCTTATGATCTATATAAATATGAATTTAATAGTTCATTGTTTAATTTAAATTATAATTCTTATCATATATTAAGATTAAACTTAGCTGTTATTGATCAAAATCAAAATCATTTATCGATGACGCAACCAGCTATTTATTGTACTGTAACAAGAAAATATGGTAGGATATGCAAATTTTTTTCTGATTCTCAAGTACATGCATATATATTCAAATCGATTGATTCTATAATGGAAATTATATGTCAAGGCTAAAGATTTTTTTCTCCCT
This sequence comes from Rotaria magnacalcarata, assembly GCA_900239745.1. Classification (NCBI taxonomy): domain Eukaryota; kingdom Metazoa; phylum Rotifera; class Eurotatoria; order Philodinida; family Philodinidae; genus Rotaria; species Rotaria magnacalcarata. The sequence continues at coordinate 88,261 of OENM01000047.1, forward strand.
ATCTCTTATGATTTTCTCATAAGAGTGTAGTTCGATGTGTCTGATCTGTTTAGCTATTAGGTTCTTTTTATTTATATGATTGTTTGATTATTAATGAAGAGATAATAATTATATTGTATGTAAGCGTCAATGTTTTTTAACGAATCGACAAATGATGTAAAGCGAGCGTACGAACAAAAAGAAATCTACTCGAAATATTGTAAAAGTTAGTAAGTAAAGACAAGAAGCGAATAAATGATAATGACCGGAAAAAAAAACTAGGAGAGAAAACAAAAGTGGAAACACTCAAGTTCATCGATGTCAACGTTAACCAAAGATAAGTGACGCATTTCTTTTCACTCTCACTTGTTATAAATGCGGTTTGACTTTTCCTCTTTTTTTGATTTTACTATTCACAGTATGCGTGTTGTACAGTTTTATAAAAAGCAGGTGCTCAACGACTAATGAGCATATGCATACTCAGCATGCGATTATCAAAAAAGAGAAGACATTTTCATATTGCATGAAACAAATACTTGGAATACTAAACTAAATTTATCTAGTAAAAAAATGGGAGCCGATTTCATGTAAAATGTGTTACATGCAATTGATTTTCTTGTTTAAAGAAACTTCATTAGAAAAAGACTACAGCGTTAACAAATCAATGCATTAGTAGGTCTATGTGCGAAAACAAGTGTTTTATTAGTTGTATGTGTTGCAAGATATAAGTTTAAATCGTGTTTGACTAATTAGACCGACTACCGCTCAATATAACAATCTTCTTATTCCTTTTTTCTTCTTTTTTCTCGTTCTCTCTTTTTTTTTCGTCATTCGACCTATGTAGGATAAACAGTATGCATCGAGGACAATGCAATTAAGTTAAAGAAATATTTCTCTCTCTCCTCGGACCGCATAGACGATGATGATCGAGGTTGTGCGTCTTCTATTCTGCTTCCGCTCCTTTTCTTGTTTTTTATATGCCAGAAAAATAGATTGATTAAAAAAAATCATCATTTTTTTTCTATTTGCTTTTAACACCCTTGTCCATTTATTAGTAAACGCTTATTTCTAATCCATGATATTATCTAGATAATCTTGTCTCTTCTTGACTCTTCGTTTTCTTCATTGATAAAATGTTCTTTTTAATTATTTTGTATCCAATATTAATTTTAATAACAAATAATTTCGCTCAAGTCCCAAATAATATTCGGATATTAGCAACTGATAAAGATTTTATACGTTTATCATGGACAAAACCCACACGTTTATCTTCACCAATCTATGGTTATACAATAAAATATCGTGCAGTAAATTCAAATCAATCATGGATGGTAAAACAAACAAATCGAACGGAGATATTTTTAAGTGAACTTCGTCCGATAACAAAATATGAAATTATTCTACAAGCCTATTTAAATTCATCATATACAGATTCATCCGGACCATTAACACGTATTGAAGTAACAACAGATGAAACAGGTAACTTCCTGTTTAAATAAAATAATGCTTGACTGACTGGTAATGGCGAAGTCTAGACAGATATATACAAAAAACGAAGAAAAAGAAGCACTTTTATGTGATAGACTTAATGAAATCATATAAAGTAACCACTGTCTTATGTTTAAGAAAGCTTTGATCGATAATGAATTTTCAATTGAACATACTTGAAGATTTTCGTTAGTTTTATTTATCCTTTTGTTTTCATAAAGATCAATACTTGAGAAGACAATATTCAGATTGCATTTGTTATTCAATAATTTATAGAAGAAAATTGATTAGAAAACAACAAATGTTAAGAAATATGGAAATTTCTTATATCACTGATTAGATAAGTTCTTAAAAAATCTTACAGAGATTCTTTTTTTCTTTCTTTCTTTCTTTCTTTCTTTCATTATTTATGTTAGAACTTTTGCTTTTGACAATTAAATATATTATTCAATATAAGATTTGATTGATTATTCATAGGTTTTTTTTAAGATAAGAATTTTATTAGGATTGAAATAATAGTATAAATAAAGATTAGAATTCTTTCAAACTTCATATTCTATTTGAATTTAAGTTGAATAAAAAGGTTTCTATATAAACAGTCATATTAGTATGATGTAGAATATAGAATCAATAATATACACCGAGGCGTTGTATTAGTTCAATTATAAGATTGAAGCTCGAACAAGATTGCATTCGTAAAACAAGAGCTTCTCGATAGAACGAAAATTTCAAATCAATAACTACAAAAAACAACTATTTGAAAATTTGAAAAAGATATAATCATGAAACAATAAATGAGAAATATTAGNCAATCATTTTCTTGTTATCCTTGAAAAAATAATAGATATCATATTTGCTAACATTACAAAAGAAAACTTACACTTTCAGGCTCAAGTTTTTTTTCTTATGTTGACCTGATAATTGGATATGTAACTCTTTTTTTTATTTCTCTTGCGAATTGTTAGGATTAATATTACGAAATACTATACGTAGAGTTAATATTTTATATAGATTTTCACATATTAGAAATTTCAGCAAATTACTAAACTAATGTTCTCCTATGAATAAAAAGAAAAAAACATAATTATTAGTTTCTATGTTCAAGATTAACATAATTTTATAGCTTCCATAGAATATATATATATATATATATATATATGATCGATCGTTGAGAGGTTCTATAGATATAATTGCAATCATATCCTTTTAAATCATCAAATATCGATGTCAAGAATATTCATGTTAAGTATCTTGCAAGTGTTCGAATTTCATGCGAAAAATAAAATACTAATGGTTTTTTATTGATTGCTATTACGCACCTTCGAGCAGTATTTGTAATATTTTTCTTTTGTTCTATCGAGAAAATAGCTTTTTATGAGTAAAATATGAATACTACTTTTAATTCGCTTTCTCATGCACTTCATAGACAGGAACATATATATGTATTATTCATCTTCTTTGTTCAATTAAAATCAATAAAGCAGATTCTCGCTCTCTCTCTCTCTCTCTCTCTATATATATATATATATATATATACGTATATATATCGTTTCGTTTTTGACAATCATATTGATTGATTGATTGATAAACGTAGAATATTATATTTTCGATTATCAATAATCGTATGATAGATGTTCAGATGTCAAATGGATTTTTCGGTTAATTCAAGCGCAATGAGGAAAACTAAAATTCGATTTCGCACTGCTTTTTTCTTTCTTTCTCATTAACATCAAAGATAGTTCGTTTAAAAATAAACATCCAATTACAAAAAGACTTAAAGTTATTTCCGTACTTTCTCTATTTTTCTTGCATTTGAGCAGAAAAAAATTCAGCCTTGCCGACAAAGTAAACCTAATCGCCTTTCTTTTTTTATTGTCACTAATTCAGTCTTATGGAAGTGACAAGATGAGACTTGATTACGTTCTAGATTCTTTTAACGCAACAAGAAAAGCAAACATATTCATTTAACTAACACATAACTTTCTATAAAAAATTCTTTTCATTAGAAAACTTGTAGATGAATTAATTAGAGAATAGTCTGCATATTTTTACTTTTTTTTTTCTAGCCATGCCTTACTTATAATAATAAAAGGATCTAAAATGAGAAAAATATACATTTGCTCATTAATAATCATCAATTGAACCTACTCTTTTCTCACTATGAGTTGACATATATGTCAAGCTAAGTATTTGAAGAATTAGAGCATAAGAAATTCCTTTCATCAGCATTCAAAATAGAAGAAGACGAAGAAATAAAATTCTATGTATCTTACGGGATAGTAGTAACTCTATAATCTATATGGAATACTTAATAAGATTTTTTATTGGTAATATTGAATTCTATTAAAGAGTAATGCACCTGCTTCGTTGAACCATTAGACATATATATCTATGTGACTATTCAAGCAATAAAACTAGTAGCAAAATCGAAGACTAGACAATCTATTAGGATCATTCTACAAAGAAAGTTTTTATCGATTCGATATCATGAACTCGTGATCAAGAAAAGAAAAACAAGAAGAAAGCATTATCCCCAATAGAGTACACACAAGTTTTGTGGTCATCAATTTTTACTTCTTCAATGTTATTAGTGATAATTTAACCTTTTTTTCCAATTATGTAGAGCTGCGGCTTTGTACAAAAAGAAGAGAATCAATATAGATGCTACCAATAGTCAGTTTTATTACGGACGACAAATGAATTTAGTATGAGTTACAGTAACAAGTCTTGAAAAACCTCTCAATAAAAAAAAAGAAGGAAAAAACGAGAGAAGCGCAACAAGAAGAAAAAAAAGTGTCATCTATGCCTGACTGCATTGCAACATAGAAGACAACTACATTTTGTTAGCGGAAGATGACACATTCAAGGTTCATTTCCTTCTACATTTCGCTTGTGCGCTCGTTCATAAAACAGCATGAGAAATGATGAAAGAGCAAGTAGCTCTCTAGCACTTAAAACTAATATACTACCTTTCACTTATACTTTTTTATGAGTTACAAACAACTGACCAGCATAATGATGAGTTATTTCAAAGAAATAAATAAAAGAAATCATACAATGATCTAACTGATGTTCTCATGTTTCAACGAGAAGAATTAATCAGCTAATTTAGAATGACAGTAGCAATTGATCTCCTCTTCCTTACTATCCATTTCATTAGTAACTCTAATGGTCAGACAGACGGACAACTGTCCATTTTATCTGTCCCATCGGATATATCAATACTATTTGAAATGCCACAATTAATAAATACATCATCAATGTTTTGTCGTCTATATATGTACAAGAATGTGTTGTTCTTTCATTCATTTATATGACAGTCGAACACTTGAATATCTGATAGATACGGTGATCGTCAATAGACCATAGAATATGTGAAAATAGAATAGAAAAACAATACATTTGCTTATTATTGTGAAAGTGGAAGAATGAGCAACTAATACTGAGTAAATATATTACTCAATTTTTTCGTTAGCGTGTTTTAAGAGCTTGAGCTCGGTATCGGATGATAGTCGGAAACGATAATTTCTCAAATAACATATCAGTGAGATGTGTTCCTTCATTCTCATTTGTAATATATATATATAGGAGGGTGGAGATCTTCTAATGAAGAAGTCCTCGTCGTCGAAGAAAAGATGATGATGAAATAAATAGAATAAACTGTTCTTCTTTTTTTCCTACGATAGTTATTTCAGAATACATGACGATAGGAGAAGACACCGAGGGAGGGAGAGAGAGAGTGTAACGAGAGAGCAAGAGAGACAATGCAAGAGAAGAAAAGAGTAAGAGAGCAAAAAGAAGGGAAAATAATTTCGGATAGAGTTGGTGGTGGATGTAAAAGAAAGAACGGGAGAGACGACAAGAAAAGGAGAAAAGAAACAGTCGGCTGTCGTAGATCTGCTCGATCTGTTTTGAACAACGCCAACCAGTCAGTCAAACAATTCGGATGTGGCTGTGGTCAATATTCGTCTTATTGTCAATTCTAGTTCCACTTGTTGCACCGATTAATGTTAGCGCTTATATGATAAATCAAACAACGGCTAATATATCATGGATATATCCACTCGATAAAAATAATCCCGATGATATCTCATTACTCGGTGGAATGATAAAAGGCTTTTATGTTATCGTTTTTGCACCATTATCAATGCAACCGCCTATTGTTCATCGTAATTATGAAGGTACCATTGGTACACAATATTGGGATATTGTCGGTAATTTAACACCTGGTACAACGTATCACGCACAAGTAAAAGCCTTTACGAAAAAAGGCGATGGAAAACCAAGTGTACCATACATATTTACAGTATCCAACGAAGATTTTCGTGAGTGAAACAAAACAAAAGAAAATCCTAATCATTCTTCATGTTTTTTCTTTTCTTGTTTCCCCTCATTTGCTTCTTTTTGCTCGTCTTAGCATTGTGTTATTTATAATTTGAGTATAGATATTATGGTAGAAGAGATTACTTAGCGTGTATATAAATGCAAAGTGATTGATCATGATGATCATCATCACTGGACACGCCCCTAATGCTCAAAAAAAAAGAAGGAAAATGTGAAAAAACATTACTTTTCTTTATTCTTTGTGTGTGTGTTTTATATATTTATCTCTCTTTCTCATATATTAAAGAGGAAAATTGTTATGAAGAAGAGAGAGAGAGAGAGAAGAAGAAGAAAACTCGATAGAAGAAATACTACGTTATCTAGTTGATGTATGCTCATCACCATCAATAACAGCAGCACTACAACTACTCCTACTCCAGCAAACATAGAGAAATCAATAATGAGAGTTCTTATGCAATTCTTTGCTTTTTTTTTCTCACACACACACACACACACAGCGACGAAGTAATAGTAATAATAGTCAGTCTTACTCAACTACTATATTACCTCCTGGTTGGTGGTATTGATGTGTCTATCAATAATTGTCTACTTGCGTATAGATCTCTATTGTGTATATATACACATCCTGTATGCCGATAAATGAGTTTATTTGACAATTCAGGTGGATACTTTTTTTGTCACTAATTAGAAGATCTTATTAAATGAATAAATGAATGCATGTGAGTTGTGCAATGCGTTAAAGCGTATAATAAGGTTAGCTCAATTGATTGTTGTTCGACTGGTGATGTTTTCAAACAAGATGTTGTATCTAATTTACTATTACTGACTGCTGGGAAAACTTGTTTTTTTTTCTCTTCTTACATCACCATATGTCATAGGTCACGATCGTCTACATAGAACTAGTCAAAGTAATGCCCAATTTAGTATGTATGCTTGTCGGAAGTTGCCGTTCTCTATTTTGGTGCGTGACAGACATCTAACTAATTCTTATTTTACTAGAAAAAAAAAATAGAAAGAAAAACTTGGCCGAGTATAAAATGAAAGAAGAAAATGTCGTTATTGATCATATCTTCACAACATATCTTATCAATGTTGATGATTACAACAAGGTTTTACATTTATTGTTGATTATTCTTCTATATTCAATAAGCGAGATGTGATTTTACATGCATCTTTACAAATATAAGTTTGTATTTCTAGTCATAGTTAAATCATGTGTGAATGCCATTGAAAATCTAATGCATTCGATAAGTGAATGTGCGAGAAAGAAAAAAAAGCAAAAATTGATCTTTGAGTACTAAAGACTGAATGGATGAATGTGCCTTAGGCACATTATTGACCGAGTGTGATGGACAATGATTGAATATCGTAGAATCAGTCTATGTGTAAAATTCAATCAAATCAAAATCGAATTTTTCAATATTGTTTAATTTATCTAAATATTTCATTGAAAACCATGTTTTATTTCCATGAAAAAATTTAAAAGGATTTTCCGATATAAGAATAATTTCAACTTCAATCCATGCATCATCTGTATGTAATGGATGATCTAAATAAGATACGTCAAGTGTAAGATAATGAATATTTTCTTTCTTAAGCTTTTTTGTTTCTGGTAATTCCCATCTATCAAACTTATTTTTGTTTAATAGAATAAATTTTTTATTAGTTTTTTCGGTAATTATTAATGATATGATATAACGATTTGGTCCATAGTTATCAAATAAACTTTGACCTGATAAACCTGTACGTCCATAAGGATTTTTTATAGTTAAATTTTTATTTAAATTTTTTCCTTTTTTTAACGAAAAATTTAATGGTTGATAATTGGAAAATGAAATATTCCATGATGAATATTCCAATGGAACATATTGGCGTTGAGATTGAATAAAGTTTAGAAATGATTTTATCGAATGCTTAGATTTATTACTGAATAATGAGGAATTGTTTCGACAGAAATAATTTTGATTTTGATTTTTATTAAATATTTCCCATTGAAATAGAGATGAATCAAAAAGATTTAACTTGAAGGAATTTTTACTTTGTAACGAATTGAAATTCAATTGAGAATATTCATTTAAACATTTTGGAACAGTTGGAAATATAGAAGATTTTAATAGATTATTTTTATTAGTAAAGATGATTGAAGATGATTTTTGAAATGTATTTGGACAATATTTTGATTGCAATCGAGCACTAAGTTTTAGCTTTGGTTCAGGAGAATCAATAGACGTTTCAAGATTTCTTTTTATATCTTTAATAAATTGACTTATTGTTATTTGGGAAAATCCATTTTCGTGTTTAGATTCTCTGACGTATGTAGATTGAGAGATCGAGCAACTTGTTTGATTACATTTATTGTCAATTAATTTTGTTTGCTGTTGTATTGAGGAAAGTTTTTCACTCAATTTCTATTAGAGAAATTATTATTATTAGATTTTGTAAGATGTGTTAACCATTGTATTTACTTGTTTTTTCGGTTGAGAATAATCAAGATCGAAAGATGAGGATGATGATGATGAAGATAAAATAGAATTTTTACTCTGTAGATTAGAAAAGAGATATATTCGACTAAATAATAAATATTTCTTTGATTTATGATAATAAAATAAACATGAACATGCCTGATGAATAGTAGATAGTTTAGTTAGAATTGATGATGAACTACTCGTTATTAATTGATTATCTTCATTCAAGATCTAATAAAGTGAAATTAAAACTTAATTTCTCCATCAATGGAAAATTAATAATGTGCTAGAATAAATAGTTAATGAAGTAATAATGATATGTTTGTTCTTAGAAATATCAATCGATATAATACAGCTTGAAATTATTCATATTTAATTCATTAATTATATTTCTGTGTAACATGTGGCTTCGAGTCCCTATATGAGATATATGCCTGCGGATTTCTGTATTCGTATTCTACTAGAAATGTTGGCCTTTAGAACTTACGCTCGTTTAAACAGACACTAAGTTATGATGAGTAGTATTCATGTTTACTTAGTGCTTCATAATTGTCAAGGAGGAGGGCATTGTAGATCAACAGACCTATTATTGAGTGTGTATCTGTCTTGAAAAATATCATGAAAAAACCCATTCCGTTTGATAAATTGATTTGAAGTAGGTCAAAAAAGTTTTTTTTACTTCAAGAACAAAAGATTTTTTTTCAACATTTCAAAAACAAACAATCCATTAACAACTAATTTCTACTCTTTAACGTTATATGCCGTAGTTTTAAGAAGTTATTTTTTGAAATAACAGTTTTCTTTGATTGCATGAATGGAGTATAAAATTAAAATAAGAAGAAGAAGAAGAAGAAGAAAAGAACAACAATATTTTCAAATTTTCTGAAGTTTTTAATTAAGTGGTTGAATTTTCAAGTGTTTGCCTTCGATTTTTAATCAAAATAGAAGCTAATTTCAGTTCTTCACTCCTTAATTTTTTTCAAAGTGTGAAAATCATAAGTTATATTAGAAATTATGACATGCGACTGATCATTTCTGTTGGTCTCAAAGTTCTAGAGAGTGTAGACTCGATGAGAGTTTGATTTCTACGAATGTTCAACCTTAGAGATGGTGTGTAATAATAATAAAAAAAGCCTTTAAAACATGATATCTAAGTTTCAAAATTTGCGCAAATGGTACTACAGCTTCTCTTTCCTCACGAGTTACATCCCTGAGTCAAGCAAGCCAGTTCCAAGTGATGTCGCTGACTGACATGACGCGTGCTGCAGATTTTTGTTGATTTCCAAAAATTATGGTGGCTATCATTGGAAAATGAAAAAGATTACAGTTCTGTAAAATTCTACATAGATATCCTAGAGTATGAGTTATTTTAACATTCAAATTGCTCCAATCGAATCAATAATTCTGTATTTACGTATATCTATTAGAATATGATGCGGAAATTTTCTGAATAAAAAACTAGATATTCATAAGGCTATATATTTTCCAAAACATTTTCCGGTTTATCTTATCAACATCAATGAAATTCCTAGTATAGCATGATGTTGGCAACGCGTTTTTTTTTGAAGATTACTTCCGCAACACCGAACGCTATCATTTCCGTTGTACTTGACACAATAAAAATAAATTCAGCCGATTTGAACTTGATCTATTTTAGGGGCTAAATATATTCCAAAATGAAACAACTTTTTTCTTCTTAACAGAAAAATGATCAATGATTATTATAGTTAGAAAACTATCGATCATGACATAGCAGATTTTTCTATTCGTGTTGCTTACATTATCAATTAATTTAATCGGTTCGATTCTATGATTATCGATTGATGATCTTTGACTGATTCTTGTTTTTGGTGGACTTGGTAAACGATGAAGAAGACTTTCATATGATGATGATGATGATGATGCAGTTTTCTAATTAAAATTTTCTATTCAATAATAATAATAATTCAATAGAGAACGAAAATAAACCTTTCTAGGATATAAATGTTGTTCGCTTTCGAAACTTTTTATTGATAATATTTGTTGATTACTGGATGAAAAGTTATTATGAAAACATTTTGGAACATCATAGAAAGGAGAAAACGTATTTCTATTATTATTTTCTTTCCATATGTCTATTGACGATAAAATGGCATTATAATTTTTTTCATTTCTGTTTTGTTGAATATTTGAATAATTTAATGATTGAAGTTGATGTAAACAGTTTAATGTGAATAAACAACATAAATTACAAGTTTTGTCTTGTTTAGCCGTTTGATTTCGATTCATAAGCGAAGATAGATCGATACCATATGTATGATTATATTGATGTTTATTCGTGGATGTGAGCATTTCATTATTATGATTAGACATATATATATATATATATATATATATCAATGTCAAAAGAGAAGACAAAAAAAACTATATATCAATCAAATTAAAAAAATATATTCCCGCTATATCTATATTTCGTTTTTCTATTAGGACAATTAACTCCAAGTAATTTAACAGCATACATTGTCAATTCACATACGTTGAGCGTTACATGGGACTTGCCATCTAATGTGAATGCTATCAATAAAATTTATATAACTGTGATTGAACTTGGTAAAACAAATCGAACGATACAAGCACAAGAATTTGACAATACAATTAAAAAATTAGACATTCAAATCGATTCTAATGATCCATTTGGTATTTTAATCGAAGGCTTTCTTTTTTCCTCGATTTAAATATTTATTTTCACTTAGGTATTCATCCAAATCGAACTATACACTTTTCGGCTCGATGTTCTGATCGTAATGGGCAAAATTCATCAACTATTGAATACCAACTATATGTCAATATGCTCAGTAAGTTGAGACGTAAAATATATATATTTTACTTCATTCTTTTTTTATTCAATGTCTCAAACTTCTTAAAATATGCAAAGATTCAATGAGAAAGAACAAAGAAAATTTTCTCTTTCGCTTTCTTGCTGTGTGATGTTGACAGAACGACATCCTGTTGTAAATGCATGCGCACACACTCGAAAGAGTGGCAGCTATTATTATGTTTGATTTATGTCACAGGGAAAAGAAGGATGATCGATTGACATATACAACGCAGAAAGAGAGAGAGAGAGAGTGAGTGAGTGAGAAAAAGAGAGAAAAGAAAGAAACTCGAAGGTCTCTCGCAATACAATTTGAGATTCTTTCTCGCTTATTTTTTGCTTGTATCTAAACGTTCAATTAAATCTTGAATTTGATAAGCTAAATAGGCCAACATCAATTTTATCATAAATCAGATCATGTGCGTGGCTACGGCTTCATATTACATCTGTGTACATACATAAACACGTATGCGACTCGATTCGACTTCATCAATCTCCTATATGAGATTTTTTTTAATGGTGTTCCCATTCTTTGCCATTCTTTCTTTCTTCTGTGAAGCGAACACACATTTCTTTTTTGTTTGCATCTTTGGAACAGACAAAAAAAGGCATTAGAAGCAGTAGCAATAGATATCTCTCTTTTTTTTCTTTTCGTCTTCCTATCCTTTTTTCTCTTCCATTTGCATTAACTAGCTTGAAGAGAATAAATAATCAAGTTAGTAGAGAAACGACAGAACGGGCGAGAACGTTCAACCGAAGAAAGTTTCTTTTCTTGCTATTACACAGATGTAAAATTTGATCGTTTTTTTCTTCTGAACTTCTCTATCTCTAATGTGGCTATTGTTAAAACAAGAAAAAGAAACGTTGAAAAAACGAGAGACACAGAGAGAGAGAGAAAAAAGAGAAAGAACTTACCAATGAGTCTTTCATCATAGATTATTGTATTAAAACTAAAGAATAGAAACAACTTACGTCTGTTATATAATGATACAAACAACGATAATAATACGAAATCAAGCATTACTTTAATACCTTACTTCATGTTTCATCATATTCTTACACTTTTGCTTCTTCTTTTCCTAAATTACCATCCAACTTTCAATATTACAGCACCTTCAAAAACCTACTATGCTCAAGTATCTCGTTCATCAACTCGTAAGACAAACTTGAACTTTCAATTTCTTTTTTTCTTATCCAAAAATATTTTCATCATCAATTCTCGTTATAAATGCCTCTATGTATTTATATAACTTAGATCCATCGCCGCGTGATATTCGTGTTGTTCGTATCAATGACACAACAATTCAAGTGTTTTGGCTGCCAATCTATCATCCACCAGTTGAACGATATATTGTTCATTATAATGATAAGGCTGAAAATAAACCTGAAAATCAATGGGCATTATATTCACCATCACATCCAAGCACAACAACAGCAATCATAAGTGGCTTAAAACCAGATGCTATGTATAATGTTCGTGTCAGTGCAGAATTTTCTGCAAATATTTACGAACGATACAATTCATCGGGAACAGAACGCCGTGAAGGAGATTTATCTGAGATTCATGTTGCTGATATATATCATCGTAAGTTTTTTTCTTTCATAAAAAAGCCAAACTATTTTCCTTTTTGCCATCGCCTGACAAGAAATTCCTTTTTGCTTCGTGTCATTTCATTTTTGTCTCAATTGAATCAGAACATAGAAATCTCTGCCATTCTTTCACAACAAATAGAGAATAGTAATGATTTTAGGAATATGAAACATCACAAGAAAAGAAAACATCAGAGACTATTTATTATGCCCCGAAGAAAAAAACTGCATTGAGCTATGACTTTTTATCAAGGCCAGAAAAAAAGAGAACAAATTGAGTTCTTTTTCCTTCTTCGTCTTTGTGGTTTCATCTTAATTGATGTTATATGCAATCCGAACAGCAAGAGATAAATACAAACACATGTCTTGCGTGATAAATTCTTCATGTGCAAATTCTTTTTAATGATCTCCGTCTGGTGTTCGACGTGATGATGTGCCTATCAAATAATCATTGGCCTGTAAAATGATCCATTCGACTGACCATTATCATATAATAATCACTATCAATCAAAATCTGAACTGAAGAATCGATTAAGTGAATGAGCGATCTTGTGGAAAGAATATTCGTGTTTAATCATCAATTCTATTAGTGTCTCCATTGAGATTAATAATCAACTGTGTAGATCTTTATCTCTGGAGAACAAGATAACTGGAAGAAGAAAAAAAAAGAATTCTTCTTCTTGTTCTTCTTCTTCTTTTACTATGAAATTCTATCTAATAAAAGGAAAAAATTAGTATTTGTTTCGATGATTTGGTATTTTGCACTATGATTATTATCATGCAATAGATCGAGAAAGATTATATTTATGACAGAACAAAAAAAAAAAGACAAGAAAAGAATAGGTTTTAGTCATTCATGTAATTGCATGACTATTGAGACATTAAACATCGAGGAATTTTAAATAATTAAAGAGAAAAAACAGATAATTGACAAAAAAAATAATATCAAATAGACGTTCTTTTATTTTTATCGAGACTTCTAATCGAGCGGTGAGATCCGAAGTTTCTATTATAATATAGTCATAGGATGGCATTGTCTCTGATTTTTTTTCATGCTTCTTATTCTTTCAGCGAACTACTTATAGATGAATACACTTAAAAAGGTCTTAACTATAGATAATCTACAGATAGAAAAATCGAGGGTATTGAATTCTATCATTATTAATGAATTTCGAGGAATGTTCAAAGAATACTAGAGTTAGATGAAAAGGATAATGAATCAAAACAAAAGACTAATCAGAAGTTTTTTACTCATTCAAGATGGTCTTATGTAGCTGGAGAATTTTAGTTACTGAGTATCAACATATTGCGCATTTTTACAAGAAATAAAAAAGTAGTTTCAAAACCAAAAATAAATTGTGTTCTATTCAAATGATAATTTATTTAGTTCTCGAGTTGAAACAAAAAAGCTTTTACATAATTCATAAATTTTTATTATGCTTTTGTGCAATTCTTCTCATGGGTGCCCTTCTAGTGTTGCGAGAGGATTTCATTGAGATCTGTAGGTAAACATTTTTTTTTCTTATTCTGCACTACGACTATGATAAATTTTCTTAACCTTTTCATGTTGTACTCTACTGGATAGGATTATCTCATATATATATATATATATATATCAGATCACTACTAGCCTCAGCAGTAGTTTTATATCATCGAAGCAATCAAGTCTATTACAAAAGCTATTAGTACAATCCTTGCGGGAGTCAAATGTGAAACACGATAGAGTGGTTATTCACATTTACAAGGAGAGAGCTGTCGAGCTATCGTCACGGTTTGTCAGATGAGAGGGTGCATAGATCTAAATGTGTACCGCGACATTTCAATACTCTCTGTAGATCATATTCCCTAACATATAAACGATTATTTATTGAAATATTATATAACACCTTCAATATTTTTTAATTGTTCATTTTAAGGTAAAAAGAAAAGAAAAGAAATCAAACATTACTTATTTTATATTTTAGGCACAAGAGAAATTGTTCAATACGATGATCAATTAAGTCGACCTAATAATCTAAGTTATGTTGATCTTACATCCAATAGTGTTAAACTATTATTTTTCTTTAATGAAACAAATCTTGATCCACGGCGACAAATACAAAAACTTGAAGTTTGCTAATCAAAATTAAACATAATTCTATACAGACTATTTTCTTCTTCTTCTAATCTAATAGGTTCACTATGAAGGTATACAAAATTATGTTGATGGTTTAGGTACAATACGTTCAACTTCACATCACAATCTAGCTGGTCTTATATCGATTCCGCCAACGCCAGGTGCACGTGAATGGCTTGTTACTGGTTTAGTTCCAAATACTCAATATACATTCAATTTAAGTGGTGCAATATCATCAACAGAACAATCTTCGATAAAAATCTATAGTTTTCCTGCAACAATACGTTTGTCAACTGATTTCGATGCACCACCCTATGTTGATCGACCTGAACAAGATCGACGAATTTTAACTAAAACAAATGGCTTATCAACTGTTCCACAACAAGTTCATTTACGTCTTCATCGTGCATCAACAAAAAATGGACCTATCGATCGATACTATGTTGTTGTTCATCTTATTGAACATGTTTCATATCGATCATATGTACCACAAGAGGTATGTAGTCGTGTGCAACGAAAAAAGAGAAAATTTCTTTTCTAATATTTTTAATTCATTTTTAAAAATAGGGTCGTCGCGAATGTTGTTATACAGCAGGTGTATTTAATGAATCTCAATTGCCAGATATCTTTGTATTAGGTGATGGTAAAGAGACACGCGATTGGGAACCATTTCATGGCCGTGTTTATAATAATTCTCCATTAAGCAATGGCTGTAAAGTTAAATTAGTATCATGGGGTTTTAATCGTAAAAAGGAAAATTTAACAACATCAAGTTCAACAATACAATTAAATCTATTACCAAAACTGGTGCAAACACAAAATCAGGAAACATTCTATAATCTATTATGGATATTTGGTATCATCGTGTTAATATTTGTCATTGTACTTATTATTATTATATTCATATTGAAATATAATCGAACAAAAAAGAAATCTTCAACACCACCACCAGAATGTGTACCATTTGATTTAACACCTAAAGTATTAACAATGGAAATGCAAATGCCTATAATACCATCGACAATATCGCCAACATCATCCAATGAACCCGTCGAATTACGACGAAATCAAATAGTAAACACGTATAATAACAATAATAACATTCATACTCATATCAAAGAAGTTATTTTAACAACTCACTCTCCGATTCATGTCGATGAATTCACTGAACATCTTGAACGTCTAAAAGCTGCTGACAATTACAAATTCTCATTGGAATATGAAGTACGATATAAAGAATTATATTATTTTAAATTCCCTTATGTTCCCTCCTCTCTTTTCTAGTCCATTGATCCAGGTCAACAATTTTCATGGGAACATTCTAAACTTGAATATAATAAAGCAAAAAATCGTTATGCCAATGTTATTGCATACGATCATTCACGTGTTATTCTACACACAATTGATGGTATACAGGGAAGTGATTATATCAATGCAAATTATTTAGATGGATATAGAAAACAAAATGCTTACATAGCAACACAAGGTCCGCTACCCAATACATTCGCTGACTTTTGGAGAATGATATGGGAAACGAATTCAGCTTGTATTGTTATGATGACAAAATTAGAAGAAAGAAATCGTCTTAAATGTGATCAATATTGGCCAACACGAGGAGCAGAAGTTTATGGATCGATACAAGTTACGTTAACTGATTTCATTGAACTGTCATCTTATAGTATTCGAACATTTACTGTAGCATGGGTATGATTGACTTATTTTTATAGAGGACAAATTAATTTTTACAACATAATTTTAGATTGGTCATCCTGAAAAACGAGAAGTTCGACATTGTCAATTTACAGCATGGCCAGGTAAGAGAAGAAGAAAAAACGATTTTGTTTTATTTCCAATTATATTTTTCTTCCCCCGACATATAGATCATGGCATATTAGAACATGCAACATCATTTTTAATGTTTGTTCGAAGAGTTAAAGTTCTCAATCTACCCGATGCTGGTCCCATAGTTGTACATTGTTCAGCTGGCGTTGGTCGTACGGGGTGTTTTGTTGTTATTGATGCTTTATTAGAAAGATTAAAACATGAAAAAACTATTGACATTTATGGGCATGTTACTTTGTTAAGAGCTCAACGGTAATAATAAATATGTATTTACTTTATCGAGAAAATCTAATCGGAAACACAATGAGTAAATATTACTGAGATTAAATATATAGAAAATGAGATTCTGTGTGTTTGTGCAACCGAATGACGTCAGACCAGGTATAAAATTCATTAAAAGACACAATACGTAGCATCAACGCAAAACGAGATTAGGGATACGTCATTGTAATAGACTATCCATTGATGTAGTGATTATTAATACTATATGAATGTGTGAACCATATAGTTCCCGTCATAAGGCTAACATATATTTTTTTTTCTCATTTCAAACGGTACATTTAATAGTCTTGTTCAAATTCTTCATACTCCTTCGTTCAATTTTTTTACTCAATGACTAATAATACTCTCTTTTGTATGATGTTCACATTGAAAGGATTCAAAATATAATCTACTTGAAATTATAGAATAGTTTTTTCCCGTTGATCTCAGCTAAATCAAGAGCGAATGCTGAGTTGAGTTCGTGTCTAAACTAGCACGATCGTAATAGTTCGTTCGTATGTATTAAAGTTCGCTGCGAAGCGAATAATTAAAAAAAGAATCTTACTAATTTCGAGTTTCCTTTTCTCAAGATGAGTTGGGATGAAAATATTTTGCATGTCTGACTTCGACGACGATAACGAAATATTTCACAATGCGGGAAAAGCAGTGAAGTATCATCTTTCTTTTTTCTTTTCTATCATAGAAATTATATTGTTCAAACAGAAGAACAGTATATATTTATTTACGAAGCAATAAATGAAGCTATTCAATCAGGTCAAACAGAAGTTCTAGCAAGAAATTTATTAACACATTTACAACGATTATTACATCCAATAAATGATAGTTCATTAACCGAAATGGAACTTGAATTTAAAGTAAAATAAAACCGAAAAATGAATCCTTTTCTTTTCAATACTCAATATATTTTGTTTATTTTTAATTTAGCGTCTATCTAATTTTAAAGCACAACCATCAAAATTTTTAAGTGCAAATAATCCTGCTAATAAATTTAAAAATCGTCTTGTGAACATTTTACCTTGTAAGTTTATTCTATATTCAGAGTATAATTTTTACTTTTATCTTTAATTGTCAGATGAAAATACTCGTCTATGTTTATCTCCCATTCGTGGTGTTGAAGGATCAGATTATATCAATGCATCTTATATTGATGTAAGTTTGAAATCAATGTTCTTTTTTCTTTATTTCTTTTTTCTTATTAATAATTCTTAGGGTTATCGATTTAAAAATGGTTACATTGCTACGCAAGGACCATTAACTGAAACCGTCGATGATTTTTGGAGAATGGTATGGGAACATAATGTAACTATTATTGTGATGTTAACAAAATTAAAAGAAATGGGCAGAGAAAAATGTGTACAGTATTGGCCATCAGATCGATCAACACGTTATGGATATTTTATTGTTGATCCAGTTGGTGCTTATAATATGCCACAATATCTATTAAGTGAATTTAAAGTGACTGATTCAAGGGTAAAGAAATAAAAACTATATACTTTGTTTCTGTGTGCATTAATTATATCTTTTTTTGTATTTATATTTAGGATGGTCAATCTCGGACAGTTCGTCACTTTCTATATACTGAATGGCCTGAACAAGGTGTACCCAAAATTGGTGAAGGTTTTATTGATTTTATTGGACAAGTTCATAAGACTAAAGAAGGTTTCGGTCAAGAAGGTCCCATTGTTGTGCATTGTTCAGCTGGTAAGTTTATTTCAGATAATGTCATTCTTTTTTTAATTTTATTTCTTATAATTCTTTCTTAATAAAAGGTGCCGGACGAACGGGTGTTTTTCTAACATTAAGTATTGTACTTGAAAGAATACGATACGAAGGTGTCGTTGATATATTTCAAACAGTGAAATTGTTACGTACGCAACGACCAGCACTTGTTCAAACAGAAGTAAAGCTTTTAGATATTTTCCTTCTATAGAAAAGAATGATTCTTTTCTTTTTTTTCACTTTTAATAGGATCAATATCAATTTTGTTATCGTTCTGCATTAGAATATTTGGGTTCATTTGATAATTTTGTTTCATCTTGACAATAGTTGACTCATACAGAAACTTAAATCATCTAGTCAACACAGTGACATTTTGTTTTATGCCTTCGTTTTTACAAATAATAACTTGTAGATTAGTATTCTCTGATAAAAAAGCGAATAAAATGTGATGTTTTACAAGAAAAAAAACTATATAGAATAATAAAACAAAATAATAATTTACTAGAGCTTCTTGAATTCTTTCTTTTTTTATTGTCTGTACATATCTGTTCGTTTCTGTTTTTGGTTTTTTATACTATTTTTCTAACCAATTGTTTGGTTTAGCCTATTTTTTGTTTCTCTCTTTCTTTTTTGGCTCATTGTGCTAAAAATTCTTCTTTTTCGTTTTCATTTGTTTATGTGTGTAATTTATTATTAGGGATGATGTTTTATTGGAGTGTCAAAATTGTAAAAGTTCAGATTCCTTTGTTTTCTTTTGTTTGCAAATTTGAATTGAGAATATTTATTAATACAAAACAAAACGGAATGTACCGATTTTTTCGGAAGACCTACATTTTGTTGTTAATAATACTACTTTTACGAAAGACAAAAATATTGAAAGAAAATATCAAGAATTTGGAAGGTTCAGTTTTCTTTTGTTTTGTTTTGCATAGATAACATTGATATGAGCCGTAATCTCAATGAGAGTATGAGATGTTTGTTGTCTTGTTTATATTGAATTCAGTGGCGTAACCAGGATTTTTAGACCACTGGGCAAACGTCCATTAAGTCAAAAAACAACCACGGGCAAAATGGGCAAGATTTTCATTGATGAGTCAAAATTTCTTAACCCAACAAAGTGTTGATAACGTAGAAAAAAAAACAAAAAAAAATAAAATGATGTTTATTTAACTACACAAAAACATATGAGATTCTTTTAACCTAATATATATGAAATGAAACTCAGATTTTAAGCCTTCTTCAGACTTGCTGAGTTAGACATTTTATTCTATCTTCAGTCTCTATTTATAACCCATGTAATAAAAACCGCATGAAAATCGGCGGTTAACCGCGGTTTTACCGGTCCGGTTACCGGCTCCCATTACCGCAGAACGGATAAATACCGCGGTTTACCGCAAAAAATGATCCGGTATTCGCAACATGGGAACATTTAGTTTTGAAATTCAAACACCAAAATCAAGACGAAGATTTTATATTTTTACATATAATTTCAATATTTCGAAGAAAAGGGATGACTTAATAACGTATTGGCACTGGCAGATCTACCATTACAGCTAATCGGCGAGGGGTACCCCTCAACGAATTTTTTTATTTTTCCCAGCATAAATGAAACAGAAAAGAGTCGTATTGCCTCAAATAGGCTTAAAAAAACACTTTTTGACCAGGAATGCCGCCCCCTTGCTGATTTTCTGGATCCGCCACTGCACATTGAGTCGTTTTCCAGTTGGCATAACTTAGTATTAGTCTTTTAAAACAGGGCAAAAGAGAACAATAAAATGATAACTGTAAGTGCGCAATTTTATATAAGCATATTTGTTCTTTTTCTTTTTCTTTTTTCTATAGACTTTTCTTATAATATAGTAGCGCGAAAGAAGAAACAAGACAGTGAACGGAACGAGATAGGTTATAGTTCAAACCCCAGGTCGATCAATCCAACGGAAGATCCTATAAGATCTTATCGGAACCTATCGACCCACAGGATTTCATCGGATTACCGAATTGAGGAATCCAACAATGAATCCGAAGTCGGATTCCTACGAAGACCCACCGATATCGGGTCGTCGGAATCCGTACGCAATCCTACTATGAGTTTCAATCAATTTCCAATAGGATACGACGACCATCGCTACATTTCCTGTGCATACATCATGCTCTTTTATAACATCTAACTCAACCTACATCAGCACTGACTGCCAAAATTTTATGAAAAATTACCTCTCCAATTCTTTGTCTTCACAGGTTCCAATGAAATTCCATACCTTGCAGAGGCACACATTTCCACAAAGACATAAAACGGATTTTTCAAAATTATTACACTGTGTAATAATTTATAGATGTCCAGCAACCCGAATATGTAATCAGTTTTTCGCGTCGAGCTCCCATTGGTCAGAAAATCGATCCCTCCCTATGGCAAAATGCGGTAAAGGTAGGTTTTTTTATTTCAACTCCGATCTAAATTCTGACGTAAGTTTGTAATAGGTTGTCGAGGTCGAAGAATCCGAATCTGGCATCATCGATTGCACCCGGGGATCCGATAGTTCAACGATGGTTGTTTCCAATGGATTTTCTTCTGTAAGATTGCGTTGGATTCCGACTTCGGGATCCGATAGTTGAATGATGATTGTTTTCGATGTGGTTCCAGTTGTAGGATGCGATTGGATTCCGATCCCGGGGAAGCGACTCGGATTCCTCAACCCGGTAATCCGATGTTATCCTATAGGATCCTTATCAAATCTTATGGGTTTCGATCGGAATCCGATGGGATCTGATCGGAATCGGTCAGATCCTATTGTGGGATTGATCGACCTGGGAAGTGAGACATAAGTTTTCGTCTAAATCATAAGAATATTAATTATGTTCATGAAGTCAATGCATTCCTCTACAATCATCATACTCAAAAGCGCCTATTTTTCATGCGCCCGACATGTGAATAAGCAACTAACTAAAAACTACATTAGAGGAAATCAAAATATTTAAATGCTTTTCATTGTTGATAATGATATAACCGGTCTCTTCACAGAATGTGAAAGTTTTATAACTCATACAGCAACTATTGAGTTCGATTCTGATATAGTAAATCGCATAGGGTCAGAAAAACAGCTTCAGAATCATAATATCAAAAACTTGAGCTCTTAAAAATAACGAATATCATATGCATAAACAATATAATCTTCATTTTTGTACCCTAGTCATAACACATAAAATATCA
>OENM01000047.1:112294-126549 GCA_900239745.1 Rotaria magnacalcarata
CTCTCTCTCTCTCTCGTTTTCTGTATGTGACCTACTGCTTGTCAATAGATTTTCGCGCTTTTTGCACTACTACTAGACGCTGGCGGTGATGATGACGACGTCGACGATACAAACTAAAAACATCTAGCTTATTTGCGTTCTCGTTTTTTACATATTATCGAAAAAAGAAAAAAGAAATAGAGAACAAGACTAATATGAATAACTTGTAAAAGAGCGTAACTATAAATATGTACAGCAACAGGCGTTATGGTACGTCTTAGCTCTCGTCAAAATATATGTACAAAAACAACTTATTGAAAAAGAAATAACCTTGTATTTTGTTTTTCTCTGATTATCTTGTTTTCTTCGTATGCAAACAATAATTACAAAAGTGACTTCTAACACGAAATAAACGATCAAATAAGATATATGATGTGTCAATTCGATCTTTTCATTTTCGTAGATATCATCACCATTAATTGTAACAGTTATCATTGCTTCAATTTAGAATAAATAATAACGTTTGTTGTTAGTTTTAACAGAATGCATTTTTTTCCACATGCAAAAGTAACTGCGTGTTCAAGAAACATATATGTGTAGCAGTGTTGATGTGAAAAAGAGAAGAAGAGAAAAAAAGGAAAAAGTGTCGAAGTGTGTATGTTTTGTTTTTTTGACGATGTCGTTGTTAATTTGAATAAGAGTAAAATAAAATTGAAATAAAATAAAATAAAATAAAATATCGATGAGCGTCATAACTTTTATGTAGGAAAATGTTTAGGCTTATTAATGATTGCGGTTGAACTAATGATGTTCGATCAAATAAATATGTCTGTATATGAACAATATGTAAGCATACAAGATATGCTGAACAAAAAACAACGAATAGTACATATAATCAGATGAGTGAAGAAGATAGATAAACGTAACACCAATCGTGATGTGTAATATGATTTGTCATATAGGCACATAGTCATCCGACTTTTTTTAATATTTTTACGACAAGGACAAGAAAGATAAAAATATATATCTCGATTTCTTTTTTCTCATTATCAATAATCAATTATGAATTTTTGTTTTTTATAGATCTAATTATATCATTTATCTATTTTCATAAATTTTACCTGCATAGACATCTGCAAATGAGACGCAATATTTTTCTTCAATGTCCTAAAGTCATAACTATGAAGAAACATTAGACGACATTTTTTTTTTGTTTTAGACTGACGAATGATTAGTTTGACATTGAGATATTCTCGAAAGAACGCATGAAATTTGATATAGAACTTCAACAAGAAAAAAAATCGAAGTATTTAACTTTTAAAAGCCATGAATGGACGTTTTCATCATCGTAAGCTAATAACAAAATTACCTTGCTTTTTTTTTCTTCTGTTGTTTTTACTAGTCTTGTAGTCGTGCAAGTGAGATCTAAATTGCGGTGATGATGACAAAAGAGTACATCTGCATCATCAAAGTTTCTTGTTATATGTGCAAAAAAAGAAAGAGAGGAAAAGGTTTCATTTTGTGTGCAAGTTGTAAAACATGTGAATATATGTTCGTATGCACACGAACGACAAAATTACAAATAGAGTCTATCTTCTCTTTCTTATTGTCATCTAATTCCTGCCTAAATATGAACTAATCTATTTCTTTTTAAGCGACAACAATGTACACAAACAACAACAGATGATTTTCGAATAAAAGAACGGAACATAAATTTTGTTGTAATGATGTAATAGCCTACGAAAGTTTTTTTTTCCAATAAAATATATGGTCTTGTTCAATGAAAAAACAAGGCGAGATTTTAATTTGATTTTGATAGTATCTCCTACACAATCACATTTAACTACATCCTTGTTTTATATACGCTTAACTTTGAGTAGAAGGACAATATCGATATAAATCATTGATTAATATAATGTTCTTGGCTAAATCTATGACATGTCTTTGAAATATTATTTTTTATCCTTGTTTATTTTTTTTTATTAGATAAATTTTTTTCTATATCACAGAATACACATTCAAAAAAAAAAGAAAAGAAAACAGAACACAAAAGAAGAAGAAAAAAAATCATAAACCGTCTTTAAGTTTTAATGACGATATTCGCGCGATTTGGAACGGTGCCGAGATGATGATCTACGATGATGATGATGATGTGGTCGATGTGCTCGATTTCCATTATCGTTTTCTTTATGTGATGATGTTGTATGACGAAGAAATGCATTTATTTCTTGTTCGTACTGATGATTAAAACAAAAGATTAAAACATAAAAAATGAAAATATCGTTTTTACTTCAGTTGTATTATGAGATATGGATGAAGATGGCTGAGGTAAATACACATTCATAGGTTCTGTATAAGTTGCTGCACTATGCATACTATGAGAATCATATCCCATTGTATAAAGACCAGTTGGATCGTAGACCATTGGATAGGGCTGTATGGATAGATAAAAAAAAAGAAAAACAATTGAATAGAAAAACATAAGACATGATCTAAGCCGATTACCGCTGATGGAAACATAGGTGGTACATATCCAGTATATTGTGCTTGAGATTCAAGCATGTATTTTACATAATCTTCATAGGTCTAAATATAAATAATTGAAAGATAACACGAACAAACATACATAGTTGAGCGTTAATCTTACTCCACTAGCCATTATATGTGACATTCTTTTATCAACATTATTAGGTAACGGTACATCTTCATTACTACGATGTGAATGTTTTCGAGTTGGACTACGTTGAGTACCATGATCTGAATGTGATGATGCTATGAAAAGATGAATAGAAAAAAAACGAAAGAAAATAAGAAGCATTTCCAAGACAGTACACTCTAAAAAATAACAGTTTTTTGCCAAACTCCAAAAAAAGGTTCGGCAGATTTGAAAAAGCTTCCAAATAGTTCAAAATGAACGAAGAACGAATAAAAAAATCCACCGAACCATTAAAGGATCGTATCCTCGCTACACGGTCTGAACCTTCAGCTACGAAACCTATTTTTAAGTTTAGAATAGCAAAAAGAGGTTCCGTAAAAAAANTTTTTTTACGGAACCTCTTTTTGCTATTCTAAACTTAAAAATAGGTTTCGTAGCTGAAGGTTCAGACCGTGTAGCGAGGATAAGATCCTTTAATGGTTCGGTGGATTTTTTTATTCGTTCTTTGTTCATTTTGAACTATTTGGAAGCTTTTTCAAATCTGCTGAACCGTTTTTGGAGCTTGGGAAAAAAACTGTTATTTTTTAGTGTAGGGACGCAACCAGAAAAATATTATGGGAGGGGGGGGTGCTTATTTTTTCTAGGTGGCTTAGGCTTCCTTTTAGTCACGTCCTTAGAAGAAGACGTGTATTCGGTCTGGTTATACCATTCGGAAATTATTTTCAATCGAAATTTTTGTGTATTTATCGTGCGATCTCTTGAATATGCAAGTTAATCGAAAAGAGATGATTCAAATTTCGATCTAACTTATTACAAAAATGGAATTCTTTCTTTCATTATGATGAACATACTTGATCGATGTCGTCGTTTACGATGTGGTTCTTTACTGTTACGATCTCGACTTCTTGATCGATGACGTCTAAATTAAGATTAAGACATATCACGAATTGTACTTAGTCATTTATTTTCTTATGTCATGCAAGAAAATCAAAGAGACTCGATATTTTCTTTTTTTTTTCTTATACATAATCGAGTTCTCAATTTTGCTAAAAAAACATTTGTTTGAAAATAAAACAAATAAATATTGTCTCTAATAAATATAAAAAGTTCTTTGACGAATTTTTATTATTATTATTTTCTTTCTTCAAGTTCATGATATAAATCCGGCTTCATCTTGTTTTCATTGTAACATTTGTGACCAATGGATAATTCGAAAAAAGAAAGGATACCTCTATCATCCAACACCTGTTTCAAAAGTTCTGTACTGAATTAAATTAGTATAAAATATGATAGCCACATTTGTAAGACGAATAAGTATTAGATAAAGAGTCACGCCTGACCTATGCCGATCAATGGAAGTGGACGAACGATGATTTATGTGTTTCGAAGGATTGATTGATAATGGCGATCGAGATGGCTTGTGCTTTTCGGCTTTTCTTGAAATTGATACTAAATCAATGGTTGGATCAGGTGGAAATAAACGACATAAAGCTTCACCGCAACGTGGTTCAATTTCCTAAATAATATTCATCATTTAATGGAAAATATTCGTGAAATAAACGATAAGAAAAGAAATACCTGTCCATCACGTCCAATTTTAACAGGTTTATTTTCATTCCATGGATTGAATAGATGTAGAGTTTGATTAAATGGTAAACTTCGTCTAAAAGAAAATTTTTTGTTTTTAATCAATTCTGATCACGACGTATGAGTATCATAGATGAACTAAAGGCTTTGTTCAATAATCTTTACTAACCGAGAAATCCAATCGATATGAATAACACCAGAAAATGCTCGGTTACTCATGCCCGGTGGTAATACCCAATTAATTGGTTGACTGTCATGACGAGCTTCACCTGACATACGAGCGAAGCCTTGAAATGCTTTACTTTCAGCCACTGAGAAAATTAAAATCACATTTCGATGTTGCTAAAATATTTAAAAAAATATAGTTAGTTTTATTTTCTTTCTATTATATTTACTCGAAACGCTCGATTAAGTTTATTTTCATTGGCAGGTGGTGTTGACCATACACCCTTGAAAAATATAAAGATTTACTTCAAATAGTATTTCATTGAATCTACATTACTTTAGCTTTGGCTAAAGAAACATTTTCTTCATTGCCACTTTTGATTAGAAAATACACCGTATCATCCAATATACTTTGTAAAGCAGCCCTATCTTTTTCATCTAAAATTCAATAAAATATTTATCAACTGATACTCAGTTTTTAATCACTTGCCCATAATTGGTACTGGTTGTACTTCAATTGGAGTTTGTATTGGATTCGCTGCCGTTGACTTATATTGTTCATTTTCTTGTGTAATACCAGTTGACATCTGATTTGACTGTGAATCAACAGATTCTTCTATTAAGAAAATTAGTTTCAATTATGTGAAAAACATCGAATTGATCATAGATTTGATAGTTGCTCTGGGCAGATATAAACAAGTACGAGAGAAATTTTTCTTTAGTAAAACAATGATTACGACACTTTATCATGGAACACATGGGATTCGAACCAGGATAAAAATAATCGGAAATTTTTTTTCTCATATGAATAAAACATTCGCAAGATGACGACTTAAACAGATGCTTGATACCTTCGAGAAAGGTCAGTTTTTCTAATTTTTGAATTCAAGCCTTTTATATGTGTGTCATTGAGTTGTATTATTATGTTAATAAAACATCGATATTTACCATTCGGATAATATTCGGCTATTGTAACGATGTTTTCGTTTGATAGTTGAGTTTCAAGGTTATTGGCATTTGTTAATTCAGTTGGTGTTATTTCATCGTTATTTTCTAATGTCTAAAAAGAATAATAATGTTTGTTATAAAGAAATTTTCATTCTTTTATCCTCTTACTTGAGCTTCTTCGACAAAGTTGCTCTCGTGATGATGTGTTTCTTAGAAAAACAAATGAAAATTTAATCTCTGCGTTTCGAATATTTTTAAATTAATCTATAAATCTGGCTTGAGGGTGTAACGACTGATGAAAAATATCGATGATTTCTATGTTAAAAACGAAGAATACACGAGTTGCTCACGCTATGCTGTTTGTTGAGTAGAATGACAATTAGATCAGTTCTTAAGTAGAAACAAAATAAATGTTATCGACTCAGTTATCTTATGAATCACTTTCATCTCCTATTTTCTATCGGATTATACCCAAACAAAAGCAATATTTGTATTAAATTTATCCTTGATTTTATTATCAATGTGTATCGTTTGCAAGTAGTTTCCTTGTCGTTGGTTTTGTTTAGTGCTTCAACCGTAAATCCTCATGAATATCAAAGAAAAATGGGAAACAATGAAATTCATCATAAAGAAAAAAATAGTATACATTTCTTTTCTTGTTGGAAATCTAAAATTTGCACTGAAAAACCTTTTGAGCGAAGCTACGAATTTCTATCGAGATATCAAGAATAAATACATACTTGATACTGATGAAAAATCATCAACATCGATTTCAGGACAAATAAGGTCAAGTTCAACTAAAGAAATAATGATAATTAACTACGAAGGAATTTGACACAAACTTTTCCTACCTCCCGACATTTATTCTTTCAATAAGAAACGAAAGGAAAGAACAAAATAGCCATTCTGATTAATTATTTAGCACGAGCCTCTATACTGAGTTTCATAGCACACTTATACACTTAGAAGAAATTGTTTGCAATAGTATTAAAAATTTATAAATTTTTCCATAAATATTTTTTATAAATAATTCATTCAATAAATTGCAAACATAATTTCAATAAACAAATATTCGGTATGTCCATACAAATTATGGATTGGTTTGTTTCTTTCATTTCATTCATTTCACAGAAGATGGTTACTGGTACTTTACTATAGAACTTACTTTTTTTGTTTGGTTTTTTTTTATAGATCATAATAAAAGACTTTAACAGCTAATCAACAAACATGGGTGTAAGTATTTAGAGAGATTTCTGAAAAGACTTTATTCGATCGCTTATTTCTAGTATCGTGGTATACGTAAACATTTGAAACGACTTCATGCACCAAAACATTGGATGCTTGATAAATTGGGTGGTGTTTTCGCACCCAAACCATCATCTGGTCCGCATAAAACACGCGAATGTTTACCCTTGATTATATTCTTACGTAACCGATTGAAATACGCTTTAACATATGTTGAAGCAAGAAAAATTTGTAAACAACGTCTCATTCAAATCGATGGTCGTGTACGAACTGACTTTCTTTTTCCAGCTGGCTTTATGGGTTTGTTCTATGAAATTAAATTTGGTGTTTTTTTTATTTTATTTTTTTCAGACGTTATTACAATTGAAAAAACAGGTGAACATTTTCGTTTGATCTATGATGTTAAAGGACGATTTTGTGTTCATCGTATCACACCAGAAGAAGCTAAAGTAAGTTTTTTCATTCAACAAACTTGGCTGTTGTCGATTTGAAACTTTCCCAGATGTTTTTTGTGTACTCAAAAAAAAATGAATACACTATAGAATCGGTCAGTGTGTCCGTCCGGCCGGCCGTTTACACGATAACTCCGGAAAGGCTGATCAGATTGTCATGAAATTTTGTAGACAGCATTATCTCATCAATATCTCGGTCGAGTTCGAAGATGAGAAGGATCCGTCAAGAAATGGCTGAGTTGTCGAAAAAATTGTCATTATTGACCAGACCATCCCTGAGGGGGAGTACAGGGATTTTTCAAAAAAAAANAAAAAAAAATGTTTTTCTCAGAATAATCCAGAACATATATAAATCGACTCAGTTTTTAATGCTGATTCCGAATCTGATACTAGTTTTGAACTAAATCGTGACTTTCTAACGAAATATCGCCTGAAAACGGTCTGAAAATGCACAAAAACTGCATCCAGAAACCAAAGTGCCTAATTGCTCATGATAATTTTGGTGTTCAGACATTCTAGAATGACTCATGTGTCGCATGTGCTTTTTGCAGTACACATAACTCTCGGATGAAATCCGAAGTTTCCACATTTTTTTTTATTAATTTCGAGGGCGTAAACGCTGATGTTTATTTTTCATCCGGATCACTTCAGTATTGATCTAACAATTCACCTAGTACAATAAATACGTGAAAGATGCATGCAGCATTTGAACTCTATCTATAAAAAAAAACGATTTTACATGTGAGAATGTTTTTACTCTTGCTTGAACTACTTACTATAAATCATACTGGCAAAACAGTCCCCGAGAGACGAAGTGATCAATCGGTTAGTAGCAAAGTTTAATACAGTATTACGAATATGCTATACTTTTACAATGTTTCTTGAATGAACGGCGTGGTACGTCTCAGTAAGCTTGAGATTCTATGGTAATAGTTTCTGATGAAAAATTCATTTCTTTCCATTATCTTCTACCTTAAAAAAAAAGATACGCACGAGATGGCCTTCTTTTAGTTGTATCCTAAGATAGCTATAGCTTTGCGTTTCGAACTAGTTGTTAAAAAATATTTCTTATAACCAGCAAGGTATTGTTTGAAGAACAAAATAAGTTGGTAGTACGAAGCCTATCTAACAAGGCCTCTATGTTTATATCAGATATCGGTTCCGAGATGGATTCAGCTCTCTTCGTGTAATATCCCATATGAACCTATATTCGAATTTGTATACTCATGAAATTTATTTGTAGTACAAATTATGCAAAGTTAAATCTGTACGAATGGGTCCAAAGAAAGTACCATATATTATTACACATGACGCTCGAACAATTCGTTATCCGAATCCACATATCAAATCCAATGACACAGTTAAAGTTGATATTGCTACCGGAAAAATCGAAGAACATATTAAATTCGATACAGGTAACGTTGTCATGATCACTGGTGGACACAATTTAGGCCGTGTTGGTATCATTCAATCACGTGAACGCCATCCAGGTTCATTTGATATTGTTCATGTTAAAGATTCAAATGGACATACATTTGCTACTCGGTAAGCGTTCATTCGGAAACATAATAAATTCAGCTCATATGTGAATTTTGTTTAGTTTGGCTTATGTATTTGTTATTGGTAAAGGACAAAAAGCATGGGTATCGTTACCAAGTGGTAAAGGTATTCGTCTGAGCGTTGCCGAAGAACGTGACCGACGACTTTCTGGCAAAACTCATTAAAAATCAACAATAAACTAACATCATTATTGATTAAACGAAAAGAAAGCAACAAATTCTCGCTGTTTTTTATTTGTTGATAAAATAAAAATAAAAAGAATTGAACAGCCGATTTCTAAATAAAACAAAAACATTGTTTTAGATACGTAAAAATATATCATGGACATTGATGATGACGAAGTTTTGAATGAAACAGCAAATGTTTTAAATGACGGAATAACATCAACAGTTGATACAGATTTTTATTCAGTATATAAAAAACTGCCAACAAAAACTGCAGTAACTATAAGATTATTTGAACGTAATGAATATTATACATGTCATGGAGATGATGCACTTTTTATTGCAAGAGAATTGCTACGTTCGACAAATGCTTTGAAATATTGGAAAACATCAGGTACAAGGACAATGTGGAACGAAAAAGGAAAATAATTGATTGTGTTCTAGATGGAAATAAGCCACTTGAAACAATATATGTATCAAATAGACAATTCGAAGATATTCTTCGTCAACTCTTGCTAGTTAAACAATATCGTATTGAAGTTTGGAAAAAACCACAAAAAATATCAAACGAATGGACATTAGCATATCATGTAAGATTGAGGAAAATCTTCACTGTAGATTTTCTACAATAATTCACTAACTAATATTCGACACAAGACTCAAAATAAATGTATTCACCGTGGCTGAAATTTTTAGAATATTCTTTTTAGTCGATTGATTAACAACGTGTAAATAAAGCCAATCATAACCCTATAAGGAAGGGGCTTAACTTAATGGATCCTTGTTTTTAGCTTTTCCAAGTCACATTTTTTCAGAAAAATCTCATCCCGAAGAATTGTTTAAAATAGAAAGTCTTAGGTTGTATTCATGATTTTAACTTATTCTCTGTATGTATATGTAGGGATCACCAGGAAATTTGACTCAATTTGAAGATATTCTTTTTTCATCATCATCCATTTCTCAAGAATCATCGGGTGTACTTTCGTGTAAATTAGCAACAGAAAATGGTGTTATCGTAAGTAATCTATCTGTGGCTTTAGATGCACTCAATGTTACTATCGTTATTTAGGTGGTCGGCTTAGCATTGATCGATGTACAAACTTTAACAATTAAATTATGTGAAGTAACTGTATCGACGCATTATTCGAATTTAGAAGTAAGAATAAATATTTCATTGGAAATTCATTCTCAACTTTGTTTCTTTATTTCAAAGACAATTCTTGTTCAACTTGGTCCAAAAGAATGTTTATTGCCAACATTTACAACAGCCGAAGATAATTATTTACAATTGAAAAAAGTGATTGAAAAATCAGGTGTACTTGTTACTGAGCGACCGAAGGGTAAAGAAAGGAAAATGTTATTACATGACGATATTTTATTTTTCTCCTTTAGCTGATTTCATTTCAAAAGATATTAAGCAAGACCTTTGTCGGCTTCTTATTAAAGGAAAAAATGAAGATAGTGAAAAATTTGAAATGAAAGTTGGTGTTATGCGTAAGCTTTATCATTGGCGTTTTTTTGCAATGTATGTTTCGTTTTTTCTTTTCCAGCTGAAATGCAAATGGAACATGCGAAATGTGCATTATCAGCTGCTATTAAATTTCTTCAAGTAAAAATGATGTTTTATCGTCGACATCTTTCTATTTGTTCATTTATTTATTTTAGTTACTTGGAGAAAAGAGTCAATTGAATCGATTTCATTTAAAAACACATCAACCTGATCTCTATATGCGACTTGATACAGCAGCTATGATTGCACTTAATATATTTCCTGATAACCGACAACGGCCAGATTTCAGTTAGTTTAACTTCAATTTTCTAAATTAATATATGGTTCTTGAGATTTTGATATAAAAACACTTTCTCAACGTTGGGTTTGTGTAAAAAAGAAAACCAGTAGCTAATTCCTTTCCTATCAAATGCTTAGTTTCTTTTTGGTGTGAATCCTAATCCAAAGTAAATATATTTGAAATTATTTAGGTGCTAATTCAAAATCTTCAAGTCTTTATGGTTTGCTTAATAATTGTCGTACAGCTCAAGGACAACGATTACTTATGCAATGGTTAAAACAGCCACTCACCGATGCAGCTAAAATTAGTATGCAACTATTTTTTGTTTATCTTAATTTGACAAGATTAAATTTATATTTGTCTAGACGAACGATTGGATATCGTTGATGCATTTGTCAATGATACTGGTATTCGAAATTATATTACACAAGATTTTCTCGGTCGTATACCTGATTTTGAACGGCTCGTACGAAAATTCATTCGAAAAAAAGCAAATCTTGAAGTAAAATTAAGTTCTTAGAATCGAATATTTTGTTTTCTAATTTTATTTCCATTAGGATTGTTATAAAATCTATGTTGCTGTTAATAAAATGCCAAAATTAGTTGAATACATCAATGATTTCAATGGACCTACTAAAGATGTACTTCATCATCTTGTTGTTCAGCCGATTCAAGTAGCTAAAATACAATTCTATTAATTTCAGAAAAATTAAAATTATCATTTTTAGGGAATGATTGATATATTTAGTAAATATATTGAAATGATTGAAACCACAATCGATTTAAATCGTATCGGAAATCATGAATATGTTATTAAACCTGGTTACGATAAAGATTTAGCAGGTTCATCGATATGATTTTGAACAATTGATCAGTAATGTAAATTTTTGCTTGTAGAATGCCGAAAAAAACAAGATGAATTAGAATCAAAAATGCACGATGATTTAGCATCTGTATGCGAGAAACTATCTTCGCATTTATCTTCGACACCGAGTCGCGCATCAATGTCAAAAAAGAATGGAACAGAATCATCAAGAGAACCGATAAGATTAGTTTATGATCCAAAACAAGGTGGATGGTTATATCGTATAAATCGTAAAGAAAGTGCAACTTTACAAAAACAATTACCGAATATAACAATACAAGTAACGAAAAAAGAAGGCATTTTCTTTCAAACACCACGGTTAAATGAACTCAATGGAAAATATTCGACGCTCAATGCATCGTACAATGAAACGTCAAAAGAACTCATTGAAGAAGTTTTAACTATTGCAGCAAGTTATTGTGATTCACTTAGTCAATTAGCTGAGTAAGTCGGAATGATACTCATTCTATTCGACAAGGTGAATATGTTTGGGTTTGTGAGCAAAATTTACCACGTGCAAAGTTTCTAGCTTTTAGAGCATCGAAAAATATCCGGTTGGGTTTTTACGGTTTTAATAATGATAAAATTTGAATTGACTACGACTATTGGATTGCTGAGGATATTAAAAGTCGTCAGTCGCAGTGAAAACTTCCATAGGGTTTGTCTCATAGAAGGTTGAAATCGATCTATATACAACACTTTTTAAACTGCTGCTACAGAATTTACATGGCCGTTTCTTTCTATTTAGAATTCTTGCTCAGCTTGATTGTCTTGTATCATTTGCAATAGCTTCAGTTAATGGTAATTATATTCGACCCATATTTAGTAGTGAAGAAAAAAAAATTCATCTTGTCGATTCACGTCATCCATGTGTTGAAAAACAAGATAGCATTAATTTCATTTCAAACACAGTTCAATTGGATCGAAATAATCATCGATTTCAAGTTATTACAGGTAAAATTTCATGAAAATATCTATCAGCCGTTTTGCATATTTATTTTTAGGGCCTAATATGGGTGGAAAATCAACATATATACGTCAGGTAGAAGAAATATTAATTTTCCAAAAGATCTAATACGAATATTTATATATATATATATATTCACCGTAGGTCGGTGTTATTCAATTAATGGCTCAAGTAGGATGTTTTGTACCATGTACAACGTGTCATACAACGGTTGTCGATTGTATTCTTGCTCGCCTTGGCGCTAACGATGATTTAGCTCTCGGCGTTTCAACATTTATGTCTGAAATGTTAGAAATGTCAACAATTTTAGATATTGCAACAAGCAATTCACTTGTAATCATCGATGAACTTGGTCGAGGAACCGTGAGTATTCATTATATCGCCTTTGTCAAATAGCGCATTGGAGAACAGATAAAAATTTCTTGCCCATTCCCGTAAAATATTTTGATTTCATTCAATGAAACCGATAGACCATCATGAGTTCCGGTTACCGCTCGAAAGATTTCGCAGCACAAAATAAATTTTGGAAAAAAATCATCACGAGTCGCCCACAGCTTGGTACCAACAGAAGAAATCGAAATACTCTAAAAGCTATAAAAACGATCTTATCTATGCCTTTTTCATTGGTCAATTCTTATGCTTAAACTATTATTTATAGTCCACCTATGATGGTTTTGGTCTTGCATGGGCTGTTGCAAATTATATTTGTACGACAATAAAATGCTTTTGTTTATTTGCTACACATTTTCATGAATTAACCTCTATTGAACATGAACATCCAGGTTTAATTCAAAACTTTCATGTTGACGCTTTACCAGTCGATGATCAGCTTGTTTTACTTTATAAATTAAAACCTGGTGTATGTGATCAAAGTTTTGGGTTTGTATATTTAAAAAAAAGAAACAATACAATAGCTAAACGTAAAATCTTTTTGTTTCTTTATAGTATTCATGTAGCGCAATTAGCACAATTTCCTGAGCATGTTCTTGAATTCGCAAAAAAGCGAGCACAAGAATTAGAAGAATTTAATACGAGTGAAAATGGAAAAGAAAATCCTGGACAAGGATTTGCGTCGAGCGTAAGTATTTCTATTGATATAGCATAAAGATTTGATTGATTATCATATTGTTTGCTTTTAGGAATCCATTGACTTAATTTGGGGTGAACTTGAAAAGTTAAAATCGATCAATGATCAAGAACAAGCACATAAAATGGTACTTAGTCTTTTGAACAAAGCCCAAAATGTTGGTTTACTGTGATTTCTTATTGTCAGATGTGTACAAAAACTAGTCATTATTTTTTCTTCTATTATTATTATTATTTATTATTTTTTCTTATAATTGAAAAACTCGAACACAAGAATGCTATCAATCAAGAGATCAACGAAACTCATTTTCTTCTCAGAAGGCATCGGTGAATGCTAAAATAAAATAAAAATAGCCTATGTACAAGGATATAAGACAGCGTGTATGACGTCATCTACTTTGACTAAGAGACACTATGAATCGACATAATGACGAAAGAGAAAAGACATATGACATATCAAAAGTAATGTCCATGCAAAAATGATGAATGAAGTTTTTTCTTTTTTTAATTTTAATAACTTTTGATTAAAAGAAGATAGAGAGTTGCAAATATTTCACCTTCAGAAATAGACCATGAAGACATATTGGTTTGCATGCTGCATAAGTTTTGATGATGAAGTTGTTCTATTCGATGAGAATAGACTTTCGATAGGTTAGTAGCTGCAGATGTTCGATTCGACACTCTAAAAATACACAAGATCAAGTTTTTTCTTAATGTTATACGAGCTATCGATTTTGGTTTGAAGATTAAACTTTCATACGAGCTGATAAATTAGATTATGTTTTGTGCTT
>OENM01000047.1:126596-139807 GCA_900239745.1 Rotaria magnacalcarata
GTTTATTTTACCAACTGTTGGACAATACAGTAATATAGAATTATTAAACAACGTTCACACCTATTGTATAACAACAGAGAATAATTGTCTGAGCCCATTTATAGCTCGCCAAGAGCATCAGCAATTCGATGACAACAAACTCAATCAATAATCTATCTACCTTATGTTAGATACTCGAAAACATTTTTTTTTTGCTTTATTTATGCATAATTCCATAAATGATTGACTACCTACCCTAGTTGAACTTTTGTTTGCAAGCGCATGCAATTCTTGA
This sequence comes from Rotaria magnacalcarata, assembly GCA_900239745.1. Lineage (NCBI taxonomy): Eukaryota > Metazoa > Rotifera > Eurotatoria > Philodinida > Philodinidae > Rotaria > Rotaria magnacalcarata. Next base: position 126,871 of record OENM01000047.1, read on the forward strand.
CTTTCTCGGTCAAGAACTATGAACATATCTTGAAGGCAAGACATGAGCTTTTTCGGTGAGCTCAAGTTCTTAAAATTCTTGTTCATGCGCTTGAATTTTTATCTAAGCGTTTCTGTTATTAAAGAACTTTTTCAATTTTACATTCAAAATAACTCAACTTTTAATAAAAATTTATAGTTGCATTTTTTTTGTAACGCAAGCAAACATTCAAGCGCTTGTCTTGAGCAAGAAAGTCATGCACTATGGACACATATTGAGCTCAAGTCTTGCAAGCTCATGAATAAAAAAAGTGCGACTAGGGTACCATTTAAAGATCATCTACTATCAATGCAAAATGACAAATAATAGACCAATAGAATGTCGCAATGAAAGTTCTACGTTTACCCATACTTTCAAATAAAAATCCTCTAATTTGCTTTCTTATTAAAAGACAAAGAGCTGCTTTATTGATAACGCGGAATGAACTGTTTTTATTAAAATGTTCCCAATGAGATAAGGCCCATACGAAAACGGGTTTCTATGCGTAAGAAATAGATATTTCCTACGTTGGCGAAAGAAAAAAAATCCCTCACTTCAGCACCGAGTCAGAAGGAAAATCGATGTACATATTACTTTTTCTAGAGTAAAGAACGCAGATCTTCTGCATTTTAAATGACATCTAATCACTAGGCTAGATGTGGGAAATGTCTAAGAAGAAATCTAATATTTCTTGACTGTGTGATGTTCGTCGATATCTTGATTTTGAATAGGGTCATAAATTTTATCTTACATTAGATTGAAATTATACAACTCATATGAATTGACAAGTTCAGTGTCATTATGACGATTGTAAGATGATATTAGTGATGATATAACAGTTTACAAAAGACTGTGTATATACATATATTGAATTGATTACCATGAAATGTTTCATTAATTTCACAGAATATGTATATTGTTTAGAAGGTGTTCATTTCTTTTCTCATGCGCATATGAGCAAACTGAACGTTTTTGTTCGTACCATATAACAGTAATAATAATTGTTCATAAAAAAGAAGAAAAAGAAAAAGTTGATAAATAAAATTGACGCTGAAGATCGAACGAGGAAAAAAATTCAACGGTTCAATGAACACGACAATAGAGCGCGCCAATATCTTACTAGATAGCCTGTGTCTTCTATGTTGCAACAATTAAATGTTGAAAAGTAGAAAGCGAAAGAGTAAGGTAGGAGAAAAGTGATAACGGTGTGTTTCGTGTGATAATCGGTAGGGCGCATCTTCCTTAGATAAATATTTGTATAAACTTGTATTTTACTCCTCAAAAAACGAGACAAGGTAGGAGGAAAAATTTTCGTCTATACGTTTGACATAGCATGAAATGATATCTACTCTTTGTCCATTTGCGCGTGACCACTTGATACATCTTATCGACCTACATCATATACCTTTTTTTGTTCAAAGTTAGTGAACCAATAATTGGATTGTCCGAACAAGCTGCTCAATCATCAATACATCTCGAAGTTATCATTTGTGATACACTTTTAATATTTGAACGAAATACGATTTTTGACTGATTAAGCATCAAGATACAGATAAACGATATTATTTTTCTTGGATCATCGTATGAGAACTGTTTAATCACAGTGACACGCACACGAGCAATCATTATTCGATAGAATGTATCAATATATTATACCAGCACGAATATCCTTTTCTCTTGGTCTTGGTTTCCTTATATTTAGTCTTGTATTTGGTTGGGTTTCATTTTCTGTACCCGATTGGCTTCAATTTTCTGATCGTAATAGATTAAACAATAGCACTATTGTAAATGATAATTATAATATTTTAAAAAAATTTGGTTTATGGTATAAATGTACATTTTCAACTGATTTAAATGACTTCTCGTGTTCATTATGGAACAATGATTCACCGAGTACATTTTTAACGAATTTTTAACGAATTTTTAAAGAATTTTATTTCTATGTTTAAATAGGCTTTGTTCGTGTTGTCCAAGTACTGGTACCATTTGGATTAATACTGAGTTGTTTATCACTTCTATCAGCTCTGTTTGCTTTAATATGTAGACGAGCGTTTGTTACGACTGTGCTTATTTCGGCATTATTTTCTTTTTTAAGTTGTAAGTATAGAATCCTGCTTTTGTTTCGCTTTGAAATAAAGCAATAGATTGCAGTGTCGATAGATTCATTGATAGTAAGAAAAAGATAGTTATTTCGCTAGAAATTTTGAATCCATCAGTTTTTAGGTAAAGCGCAAAACGATATACAGTGGCTGCCAAAATTGTCCGACCGCATGTAATTTGGATCTTATTTTGTAGTCGAAAGTCGTAGAAGAAATCCAAATAGTGATTTGAGTAGAGAAAATTGTTTCCAATAAGACTATGATAAAATGATGGTTATCAATAAATTCCCAAAAACGGAACATCAAAAATAGCAAAACACTAGTTTTTCAAAACCTTAACGTCGCAAAAAAAATACGTCGTTTTGTTTATCTACATCGATAAAGCAGTCGATTCTCTACAAAATGAGACGCCCCTGAGCTTTCTATGGCATTCCCATCAAAAGCTATAAGCATCACAAAAACCCNGGGTTTTTGTGATGCTTATAGCTTTTGATGGGAATGCCATAGAAAGCTCAGGGGCGTCTCATTTTGTAGAGAATCGACTGCTTTATCGATGTAGATAAACAAAACGACGTATTTTTTTTGCGACGTTAAGGTTTTGAAAAACTAGTGTTTTGCTATTTTTGATGTTCCGTTTTTGGGAATTTATTGATAACCATCATTTTATCATAGTCTTATTGGAAACAATTTTCTCTACTCAAATCACTATTTGGATTTCTTCTACGACTTTCGACTACAAAATAAGATCCAAATTACATGCGGTCGGACAATTTTGGCAGCCACTGTATGTATAGGTTTTGACACATATCAGTTTTGAGTTTGACCTGAATTACAATGTTAAGATTTGACCACCCAAGAGTCTAATGTAATTCATCCAAATCATGAAGTCGTATACTCGAAATGAAAACTACCTACATTTAAAGGCGTGTTATTTTCGTGTTAGACGAATGCGCATGTTATCGAAATTAAATATAGGAGTTCATCACGACCTAATCATAACTCGTTAGCATATATAATAAAAACATCTTGATAATGTAGGTTGAGGCCAAAAAGGTCAATGGTGGCCATGTCATCGAATGAGGGACAATACAAGTCTTTCGAGATTATTGATCTAGTCTGAATTTGAAAGTTTTTAGCTTTGTAAATATGTCCATGCAAAGAATAGCAATACTAGGACTGAAACAATTGATCACTTCAAATTTGATGTCAAAATAATAGATAAAAAAGTTTCCTAGGGGTAACTTCTACTTTGTCTTATCTAATCTTGAAACATTCGGCTATTCGTAAAATCCATATTTGAATTCAAAATGGACGATCTTTTTCAATTAAATTTAATGAATAATTAAAATATTGTCATTGGCCAGGGTTTCATTTCATCTAATTTTAGTTGTTTTTATAACAATTGGCGTTACTGTATTTGCTACGGAATCAGTACGCTATGTTGAACGTTTGCAAATAGGTAACAATGATTATCCTCGGCGTTGGGGAATGTGGTTATTAATTCCAAATATTGTATTATCTTTTCTCACATTCGCTTGTTTTATCACTGCATCATTACTCAATTGGTGTGACTATCGACATATGCAAGTTACTGGAATTCTTAGCCATAATGTTGATAAATACAATGGCAGTGTTTGTAAAGGACTATCAGAAAGGTTAATTTTACATTTGAAATATAAAAATTTAGTTTTAACTTGTGTCTCAATAGCAATACGACAACGGTTATAAAACAACAATATCCACCGCAACATGAGTATCCAAATGGTTGTTATCAAGTAAATGGCATGAATAATAATCAGTCAAATCCAATGGGTTATCCACCACCTCCCAGCTATGGTGGTCTAGTTAATTCCGCGTATCAACCAACTCCACCAGCTCTCTTTGGATATTCAAGACCTGGCACACCAACGATGAATCAAATGTACCCACATGCAAATGTAAGTTTGACTTGACAACGAAAAAAACTCGTGTTTATTTATAATATTTTCAGTTTGATCCCTATTATCCCCGACATTATATGACCGAAGTACATAATTCGCATTTGTATTAATATTTTCAATATAAAAAAAAAAACTTTTTTTCTTTAAGACTATAGATTCGGAGGCAACCGCTCGTATAAGTCGTTCGCGTCATCGTTCTCGTTCGCGTTCGCGTCGCCAATCAGAACATCGGTCCAGATCGAATAGTCCAGGCGAAAGTACTATTACTGAAGATAATACTCAAAAACAAACACAATATATTCCAATACCTGTTCCGTACTATCAACCTCAGCCAGTACAAACGTCACAACCAACTAAAACGCAAACATCAGCCGCACCAATGAATAATAATCAATCGTCTATACCGTACATGTTTGCACAACCAAAACAATATACTGACGAAAATATACAACCAACAGTAAGAATTTTGTGTTTTAGCTTTGAAATAATACATGAATTCAATATAGGCAAATACAACTAATCTATTCAAATATGGCACTGGGCAACCATCAGTATTAGTATCGAATCCAAATCAACCTGTTTACACAATAGCCTATCGAACAAACAATGGTGGTAATGTACTTGCACCAAATATTCTGACTGGACCAGCAGCCACAACATATGTAACAGCAGCAAGAAATCAAGTAGCTAATAATGCTTCACTTGGTGGTGAGTCGGATATAGAAGAAGATTCACGTTATGAAAGTATTTCAAAAGGAGCCAATTCCAAAAAGGTTTCTAGATAAAATAATCTCTTTTATCATTCTTCGATTTTTACTATCGATTATTTTATATTTAGATTAGTATTAATGAAGCATGGACGTGGCGTAAGATGTGATGAAGAATTTTCAATGTCTTTCGTTGCTACTTCAGTTACTTTTTGTGGGCTCTTTTTAGTATTCTTTACGCTTCATTTGTTCTTTTTTGTTCTTTATAGAATAGATCAATATAAACTTACAAACAAAAATAAAAATCCACTCATGTTCATGTGACATATCATGTGCACAAAAAAAAAGAAAGATTTATAGGTGATATAGCTTCATTCTCTGCTTACAATATGCTACTGATGAGAGCAGTTTTGCAGTAACGCTTAAAAAATGATGACAATCAAAACATAGCAAAAGTACCCAATGTTGATGATATTTTAATTGTGTAGAAAAATTCTAAAAGAAATTTTCTCTGATGTTAGATTATTTTGCTAACTAACAGAATAAACATGATATTTTGATGGGTGGTTCTTTTTTGTTATGATATGTCAAAGTATCATCTCAAAAATTTTTGCTTCCGATATTCTTTCTTTTTTTTGTGAGATTCTCTAATGTGTATTAAGGTAATTACGTAAGTTACTTTAGAAAATTTCCCATGAACATGATCATTTTGAGAATTTCCTAGGTAATCTGGTCTAGATAATAACTTGTTTTGGATATTAGAACAAATAAACGTGGCATGATTGAAGTGTCTATTTTTAAAAATCGTGACTAATAGAATCTTCATTATACTCGTCGCCTGTATTGTTTTTTCGGTAGAGGCAGACATGCCAATTTAATCTTTCTAAACGCAATTAAGTTTCTTTTTTTTATGAATAGAGGAGCTGTTACCTCTGTCACTATGCAAAATATCAATATGTATACAGTGAAACCTGTCTAAGATGAACACTAACGGGACTGTCCAAAACGTGTTCCTTAAAGGAGGTGTTCAGCTTAGAGAGGTGTCACGTTGAATGAAGTTTATATATGTATACAGTACATGGTTCATATATACGAATGATAAATATACACCTTTTATATTAATATCTATTATGGGCAGCGCCAAGTAAAAAAAATATTGTTTTTATCAGATAAGGTTAGCGTATGTTTTGACGCATTTTACAATTGAAAGAGAAATGTGTGTTTTTCTCTCACACAGACTCGATTAACTAATCGCGAACTATTCATTTCATTGTTCTTTTTCTGTCATACGTACGACAAAGCTTGTTATAATGACGAATCGACCGTCCAAATTTGATTTATCGCTGCTTTATTATGTGCAAGCTATTTTTGCATCGACTTATTTCATGCATGAAAGCGTAATTTGTCAGTGTATGTTCACTATAGAGAGGTGTTTTGCTACAGAAATGACTGAAAAAAAGTGTTCAATGTTCAGAGTTGGGAGGTGTCCAGAGGGCAAAAAATTTAAAACAAGCTCCAGCTCCACCCTGTATATGGCAGGGCAGGACTTTACCTTCATGCCCTGCAAATTTTGTATATACCTACTTTAGTTCGAAAATAACAGCAATCTTATTTGTCTCGGAAGCGTGAAAGAAACTAAAAAATCAGATGGCGTTATTAAATGGTAAATAGATTGTTATATTTGTGTTTGTATGATGACCATGTGGTCTAACCAACGTTGTAAGAGAAGTAAAGAAAATAATAAATGAATTATAGTGGTGCACATGGGTTAGTCTTAATGCACCCTGTGTCGATATTGATGGCGCGCTCCGATGATTCTCCTTCCTTCTCTTTCTGTTCTCTCTCCTATATAAGCGTGTGTTCAATGTAAAGTATAGGGACACGACTAGAGATGTCAGATAACACAATACACCATCATGCCGATGGGCATAGGCGACACTCTCTAGTTTTTTCGTTACACTCTGGATACTTGAAGTAGTCAAATAAACATCATTGCCGGGAATGACACAAGCTACTCCAATCTAGTTGATCGTTACACACCCCCTTTTTAATTGAACCGAACTGATCCCCCAATACTCGATCCCGAATTCGGCCCACTCTATTTAACATTGAAATGTTCATTCTTGACTCTGTTTACACAGTTAGTGGCAATGACAATCGGATTCATTCCTTCTGGTATAATCTGGCAGCCTGTAAGGCAGATAGATGTAATGGCTAAGTGTCTACAGCTGACTGATCGATACTTTTTTATTATCGATATTTGTTATTTGTAAACATAGTTCTATGATGGACAACTTAGTCAGATGGATTTAGTAATTAAATGTGGTTAAGCTGTTAAGACTAGCCATCTCAAATTATGATTTGTCTTCTGATATTAATTTACATATTTCTCTGATGTTTCTATACATTTTTTAATTCTATATTATTGTTGCGAAAAAATGTTTATATTCACTTGTTAATCTTAAGATAAAAATTATCTTTTACGTATACTATAACTACATTAGAAATTCATATTTCTTGAAATCAAGCGCCATTTAATATAATTGGGGACGAATTCGGAATCAATTAACGGAGGACGTAATAGGAGACCACTTTGGAGCATGTCATACACATGTATTTATAATTTTAATAGTTGTTCATCTTCTTATTATTTGAATAAAACTATTAAAAATAAAGCAATACGTCGCTATGATCATCGAAAGATTCGAGTGCTGATATTTTATCTAACTCGTCTGGTGATGAAAATGAAGTTACTATTCTCTCTTCGTTAAATATATCTACTGTGGACCACTACTATTGGTTATGCAACTTCATCATAAACACCTCTTCAATTAGGGCTAACTTATTATTTATTAATCATTTATCTATTTGTTGAATTATTTTCAAGTTAAAAAAATGACTTAAACTTTAATTAAAACATGAAAAGAATTCTTCTTTCTTTGCAGGGCCGGGCAGGCCAGTTGGCCCTGTGGGCACCTCTGGTGTTCATCTTGCGGTGGTCTATTTACAGCGAAAATCGATCGGGGGTTCCGAAAGATCTGTTCAAATGGGAGGTGTTCATCATAGAGAGGTGTTCATTAATAGAGGTTTCACTGTTTATATATTATGGAAAAGTTTCGCAGCAAAAACATGCATGTATCGTTTTCTCTTCTTGAATAGCTAAACACGAGATCATTTTTTAATATTCATAAGACAAAATTCCATTTTGAAATAAAATTTAGATTGAAAATCACCAGAGACTAGACTTGATGAGCATGTTGATCTATATTTAAGGTTCCAAGCATCTTCATAGTACTGTATTGGTAGATTTTTATCTAAACATGCATCCGTCGGATGTAAATCGCTTTCGAAAAATGTTTATCTCAATGAATTTTACTACGACTATTGTAAATTTCTCGGGTGATGGCAACATAATTAATCATTTTCAGTCTTTTGTCAGCTAAATCACAAAATCTTTAAAGTAGAAGTGGTAATAACAAATATTGATAGGATAGAATTGATTCTTACTGGTATGCTCGATGCATACGAAAAGCAAGTATTGATAAAAAAAGATTATTTTGGAACTTGTTCATATTTAAATTGCAAATTCTATTTGGTTTGTTTTTTGGTGGAGTTGGTAAATAATCCCAAAGTGAAGTTCTTAATGATTCTTTTCTTCTCAAGTTGCATGGATGGATATAAAGTTACCTATGCTAAAAGGTATTATACATCGAAATGAAGGCATTGCTATTGCTTGTGAAAACAAACCAACCATTAAAATATCAATGACTCAATGATATGAAAAATAGAGTTTTTTGTTTGATGTATAGGATTTGGTATATATTCATTTATGAGCCAAATAGAGCACTGCAGGGTGCAACATTTTTGTAACCTGTAACCTGCCCTGTAAAAATTTTGCAACCTGATCCTGCCCTGCCCTGTAGACATTTGTGTACACCCTGCCCTGAGATTTTTTATGGTAACCTGTAACCTGCCCTGCCCTGCTATTTTCAAAGTACGGAAATGTTCAGAATTTTCTATCAATTTTCAAAAACTTAATCTAGTTAAATGCGCATGAAGCTTTAATCCGATAAAATAACATTAAATTTCTTCAAGATTTCTAATAGAAAATATTGCATAAACAAAATTAACTAAAAGCAATATCATCAACGATCTTGTCTTATGTGTGAGTGCATTAGCCTCGCTAAATTTATCTTTTTTCAAATATTTTTTCTGAAAAGATGCAGAAAATAGCACGCTCAAAATTAACCGCAGGTTAAGCAGGTTACCATGCCAACAGCCTGTAACCTGCCCCTGCCCTGTCCTGCCCTGACAGGGCAGAGCAGGACAGGACAGGTTACGAGCACCCTGCAGGGCTCTAGTCTCTATTTAAACAACTATTTACATAAGTCACTATGCAAAATACTTATTCATTTCACTTTAACATTTTATGATGGATGTAATAATTCGAATCAATGATACAATCACCACCTTTTTTACCTCTAAGCAAGAATGTCTCCAATGTATGTATATCCGACAGTCAGCGCCCTCTGTCCTACTTGAGAAATAGAATGTGCTATCTTAAGATAATGAATATTTTTTATAAATATCTATTAAAGCATAGTAAGCCTAAAACAAACTAAAATCGCTAAGCGAATTCAAAAAATTATAGTAATATGAGATAGGGGTTTCTACTTAGCAACACTCATGCGTCATCAAATGAACATTGAATTCGAGATCTATCGATGCATTTCAAATTAAACCATCTTTTCAAACTGATATTTACAGAAGATGTAGTATATTCCTACTGAAAGTTATTGATCATATGTATTTGTTTTCAGTCAAAATTCCTACGTTGGTGTGACTGTATTGTGAACTTTTTAAAACGTTTTTTGCAACAATCCAGTATAGATGTATTTCTCTCATGATATGATGTATTTTGAACTTGCTTGTTTCTCTGATGGTTCTATTTGAATGAGATGTCGCTCATCGCAACGCATTGATTAACATTTACATATTTTAGCGTTAGTTAAAGCTATGATTGTTTTCTTTATGACATTTTTCTATTGAAGAAAATAGAATGCAACGGCGAGATTTATATAGTTACCTTAAAATTCGATTATTATGCATTACTCTGCCATGAAGGTACATTGCAAAAGTAAATCGTTTGTTTTAGATTTGCATTCCAATTACAGATTTAGTTCAGCTAGTAATAATGGCAAAACCTATGAAACCAATAGATTTACGAAAATTAGCGGCTAATTTTGCTAAAGAAAAGTTCAAAGAAGAACGTTATTGGCAACAAAATGATGCAAAGTTTCGTGCTGTACATCAACGTTGTACATCATACGATGAATTTCGACAAATAGTTGATGCTGCACATTTACGTCCACTTGATCGCAATGAAACATTAACATTAGAACGACGACCTGTTGGATGGAATCAACCAGCTGCTGCAAATTCTGTTTCATCTTCGAACATAGTAACTTCATCGGAACCGATTGTTAATCATCAAATAGAATTTTCAACACCAAAAAATGTAACCGAGTTCATGCAGCAATGGCGTCGAATTTCTCCGGATATAAAACTTGATTATTTACGTCGATTAAAAACTACAGAAAATATATTTCTAACAGATATTCCTGCAGATCTCTTACAAGAATTGCCTTTACTATATCAATCAAATGCATCATATAATGATGCTGAAATCATTTTAGATGTTCTTGTAAATTTAAGTAAATCGAAACGCTTTGAATTAGTTAAGGTTTTTTTAAATGATAAAAATAAATTTGAACTTGATCTATTGTTTTCACGTCTGTGTTCATTTGTTAATTTACGTTTTTCTGTATTTTTATTAAGAAGTGTTTATTTTTAAATTAAAAAAAGATCAATTATTAATACATTATTCATATTTATAAAAGAAAACGAAGAAGAGTCGATCAGAAAGTAAACTTATTTATATTCATTATATAACGTATGACCGTTTGCTTAAACTTATATTTGTACAGGCGATATATATTTTCTCTGGCGTCGTCTAGTGAGTTTCAAAGTCTAGCAGCTCTTTCTTCTCATCGAGATTAAAATGGCACATGATGCAACTAATGAAAATTACGAAAAGAGCTTCACCTTGCTTAGTTCCCCATTCTCAAGTACTCTGTTTTTTCCGAGTACGGTCAACGATACCTGACTATTTTCTTCCTAATAATCTATAGAAGAAAAACACGAATGAAAATGGTTAAGAATCCATATCTACTACTCTATTCATAAATGCAAAAGCTTCTTCATCATACTAAAATAATAGTCAAGACATGCATCACCGCAGATAGAATCAAAGGTGTCTACGAGTTAAGCAATAGGAATTTCTAATCGGTTTGGAACCTATCAGTACTAATCTAATAACTCCTCGGAACAGCAAAAATCGACAATTATTTTCCTCATGAATGAAAGTCGGTTAAAAACTATTTTGTAGATATTGGATTCCAGATATTGACGAATAACTACTATTCCTTAGCCCTTGCACACGCCTCATATCTAAACTACAATATTACTATGCTTTTTGTAAACTTTGATAAATATATTCATCCTTTACTATTGAAGCATTTTAGATCTGTATAAGAGCCATTCCGTGTAAGCCACGACCGACCCTGCTCAATCGATGGAAACCGATTTGACTCGTTTTTTTACAAGTTTGTAAAGGGAAGAGTTTGATGAATTTTGGCGAAAACCGTTTCAAAAAATATTGTTCTGTTTCCGAGATATTCGATTTTTTCTGAGAGCACCCTCATAAAAAAATGACATTTTTTACAACTTTTTCTGATATCAATATCTCTTCAAAAGTTCTTTCATTTAAGTTGAAATATTTGGTGTCAACCTACCGCTAATGGATGTATATTTGCCAAAAAAAAACAAACTAAAATCCTTGAATCGCGAAAGAGTTGACCGCAACAATAATAATTCATGAAAAATTTCTCACTTTTTGCGATTTTGTGCTTGTACCTATCGGCTTAAACGAATCATATAAGAGCGCTGAAATTTAGGCTGTAATGAGATCTTGATAAGTACTTACTCTGACAGAAATTTCAGCTTCGTAGCTAACTTTTAAGACGAAGGTGACTCGCGTCAAAAATGCGATTTTCATCAAAATGACCATTTTTGGGGAGAGCTATCTAGAGCAAAATCAGGTCTGTAGAAGTTCTGTCTTTATGGTTTCAAACAGGCTTGCCAAACCTCCTGATTCGACCAGGAGACTCCTGATTTGTGGACTTCTCTCCTGATAGAAAATCTCCTGATTTCTCCCGATTTTTAGTTTTCTTTCTATTTGGTTTTTAGCGATATTTTGGACCAATAAGAGAATTAAAGGGAGCAAAGAGAACTATTGCAGTATTTAATAGTTATAGAAACGAATGAGAAAATAATGACTTCTATTTCATTCTTCTTTTAAAAAAAGTCATCAATTACATGACCTAATTGTATGCAAAGTACTTGTTTTGTTGTATATAGGAGAAAAGTATATGTTATTGTTTAGAAAATAAGATCTTAAAAATCAGACAGGAGACTGATAGACAAAATTTTAAATGGCCAGAGAAGATGTCTCTCATCTAGAAAGAATTTCGCATTTCTTGGAAATCAAATCGGACCCTTTTTAACTCAGAATAGGACAATATCTTGAATAACCTAGCAAGATTTCTGTGTTTCATTTTCATTATTACGCTAAATTTGCTATAGGCTCACTTGCACTGCTACTTTGTTGTCAAAGTTTGATAGGAATTACAAACATGAAAAGAATGAATGGATCTATAATACAACAAAAAAAAGTGAAGGCATCAATAGAAAAAAGAAGCAGAAGGAATGGCCATTTCGACAAAATGTTCCTTTAATAGATCATAAAAGACTTGAGAGAAAAACAACTTTGTTTCCTAAAGGTTAACTTATCTTGTTGTTATAGAATATTAGCGTATAAAACGCTTGTTGCAAAAATGAGCGAAGAAGCATATGATAAGCGATTCATATAGTGACGGAATAAACAAAGAATGATTGTCTTTTTTTCCAACTCTGGTGAGAGTCTTTCTATCGTTCCATTAATTTATATAAATAGTTTTAATTGAACTTGACAATAAAAAATAAATTTTTTTGACTGCTCGATCAGAATAAAAAAGAAGTCTGGAAAGAATCCAGATAAGAATATTAACTGGTT
>OENM01000047.1:156127-196730 GCA_900239745.1 Rotaria magnacalcarata
CCCCCCCCCTGATTACGCCGCTATTATCAGTATATTATAGGAAGATGCTTAGGCAAACTAAATGAGTTAAAATAGACTCCTCGAGCTAAAAACATTGATGTTGTGCTCAAATCTGTTTTCCACCTTCAGGGTAAACCAATGAATCAGATATAACGCTCTATTTTTTATGTCTATTTTGGCAAAACAAGAAATCTCAGTAGATATTCGTACTGAGTTTTACACTGAAATCTGTGCAATTAGTTGAAGATCAATGAGTACCATTCTTTGATAAGTTTTTTCGGGGTGATATTTTCTTCCTGTTGACTCGGATAACTGAATCATTTTGATCTTTGACTGTATGCCGACAAAGAAGTTAAAGTAAGAGAGTAGAAATAGCTAGATCGACTTTTCTTTTCTTGAGAAATTGTATGAATTCTAAAAATAAATATCTTCATATTTATTTCTTCGGAGTTTAAAACTACAAAATTGATATTATCTCGATAGATCTCCTACGTGTGACCTGCTAAACATTCGAATGTACTTGCGCAAATCGTGAAATTTTGATAATATCTTCTATAATTGACATGCAATCATACTAAATTATTTATAGTTTTTTCTTAGATATGAATTTCTACCGGATATGGAGTGAAATAGGAGAATTTATTTAGCAAATCGAAACCTTCTATGATTCCCTTTAGGGATAATCTTCTCTCGCGAGTAAAGTTCACTAGTTTTTTTATACGCAATTATTGTTGTGCTGCGTTGCAGGTCATACTTCTCAACGAAACGAGAAAGTCATATTTCTGCAAAAATCATCATTATTTTCTGACTACCTTTTCTTCTATGTTATTTTAATAAATCAAAAGAAAAGAATATCCTACAAACAACCTACGCATAAAAAGGAACAAAACATTTTTGATACACTTGCCCCCTTGTTTTCTATGTTTTTTCCTTCTCTCTCTTTCTCTTGACACTACATTACGCATGACTCATTGAAAAAGCGATAATCTCAACGTAATAAATGATTCTTTGACAAAACAAGTATATATATATATATATCGTCTTTTTTGACGAACAACGAATAGTGATATAAAATAACTTCTGTTGTAATGACAACACCAGTTAAAATGACGGTCTATTGGAATATTGTTACTACAACGATTGGTAGTTTACTTCTTTCTACTAGCATAGTCTGCATACCCATGAATAATTTCTGTAGCTTCTCTTAAAGCTATAATGATATAGCGTAAATATTCATTTATTTTTCTATTCTAGAGAGAATAAATTCTAGTTCGCCTATGGTTCTAGTAGTCATTCTGCAAATAATACTCATATAATTTTATTCTCTAATATGAATTATACCAAACCTTACATCAATATAAGTCTATTACAGAATCAAATAATTTTAAATAAATATGGCGATTTAGCCATAGTTGAACGATTAACTATTTTCCTCACTTTTATTGTATCTATTATTGGTATTATTGGCAATGCAGGTACAGTAATTGTGTTGAATCAAAATACGATGCGTCAATGGCGTTCATCTGTATTACTAACAGCATTAGCTGCAGTAGATTTGCTTTATTTATCAATTATATTCTTATCAATTATTGATACATTAACAAACCAAGCTGTTGGTCTTCATCGTTCAATTTTACTTTGCCAAGCAACTGTTTATATAACACATATTTGTTCATTTTTATCAGCAGCATTCACATTATCATTTACATTGCAACGCTTTATAGCTGTTCATTTTCCATTGCATGCTAATGCAATAATATCCAATCGTTCATCAATCATAACGATCCTATTACTCGTATTCATTAGTTCAAGTTTCTATGCATTTAGCTTTTTTGTAACAAATATATCTCAAGGACAATGCCGAGAAGATGAAACTTATCCAGCGCTATTCCCATTATTAATTGTCGATATATGTTTAACATTTGTTATACCATTTATATTTATTCTACTATGCAATTTTACTATTGTCTATAAATTACAATCCAGAAAAAAATTTACTCATAGTTTCGGTAAGACAATCACTGGCTATTTCATTGTTTTACTTATTTGCCCCATATGATACTTCCGTTGAGCATTAATGTAATCATTTTGTTTTTATGAGAAACTCTTTAGTATGTATCAAAGTATTTTACAGATCTGTATGTGAATACAAACTCTAAAATAAGACAATTTGATTGAAAGCTAGTGTATTTAGAGAATAAAATCCGAATGATTGCAAAAATATATACATGAAAATGATTGTCTTTTTCATTGCGATCGAGACATCAAGTAGCGACGATGGATTCACTTCATTACTGCAGTCAGCGAATAATTTTTCAGATAAATTTCCTAAAATATCTAAAGCATATGACCTAACAGATATATAAAAAAAGACCTACTTGTGCATTTGTACCAAATGAATGCGTGTCTAGCAAACTTGACATTTATGTTGTTTCAAAGATAGAAAAAGAAAACGAAGAAAATCGTTTTGCGTTGTATTCCAGAGGTGACTGATTAACGTAGCAGTCTTAGATTTACTAAATTTAGCTTTTTATTGAGTATCTATTAGAAACCAACAGAGAAAAACAAAATGTCAACAGATTAGGAAAACTTCGACTTGCATTTGTTACGCACTTATAAAAACACGATTTTTACTTATTCATATATTGAGTGATGAATGACAAATATGTCGAATAATGTTTCGCGTACGAGTACAATTACATCACTAGTGAGTTCATATTCTAGTTTAAAGAGAAATTACATGAACATGCGACGGAAACTTATTTTACGCGGTAATATTATCGAATTGATTGTGTCTATTCAATCTGAAAAGATGTTCGTTAGGAATATGGGTGCACGTTCTTTAGAAAGAAAGTAACACGAAGAAGATTTATTTTTAATTGAAACTTGCCAAACTTAAAGGTACGATCAAAGCCGTGATTTTTTTTTTTTTGATAGTAGATATTTAGCTGCTTCATTACTTTTCTACTAGTGGTCAATGAGTAGTAAGATTCATCCAAGGAGCTATTTGTAGATTTTTTATTCGATAAGTTGTTTACAAAACTTGAGTAACAACGAACTGTTTTTGTTCAGTCCGGATTATTGAGCATATTAAATTTTCTAGTGTAAAAGTTTTTTTTTCTGCTTCAAATCGTTCGCTATTTTACACAATAAAGCTATTTGAATTCATTCAATTTCTCGGAAGCACAAAAATGTTATTGTCTTATATTCTATTGGCGAGAAAATCGAAAACTCGATAACCTTTTATTAAAAGTACGAAACGAAAAATCCGCAAAGTCATTCTCTGTTAGAATTCTTGAAAGCTGGAATCTAATCAAATTTAGGTCATCATGTCCTTAGCGTTTTATTGAATTAATTCGTGAGTACAGCATGTTCTACTATTTACTATAAAAATAACTATTAATCCATTAGTGTCATGATAGAATATTATTCATTGTATCTTAATTTGAAGCAAAGATACCTATGTGAATATTCTATATTAAGTTACATAATGAAGACTCATATATGGGTGTGACTCTAGTACTTGACGAGAGAAAAAAAATCTTTTCTTTTCTTCTTTAGCTGATTCGACGACAGCAGCAAGTTGTTTTCAACGAGTAACAGATGGTCATAATGAAAGACAAGAACTATATGAATCTAATTCTCAAACAAATAGCAGTACTGATTATATTCAATTAAAACGAGGAAAGAAAAAACATCATTATAAAATGGGTACACAATTGGACGAACCCCGAGGATCAGATCATAAATATTTTTCGCGTCTTAGTTATCCTTATCCCCGTCTATCCATGGGAAGATCGTCGTGCGAATATATGACACATGTAGGAACTCTAACAAAACATCAACAAGCAATATCTCAACGAACAACAAAAATGCTTGTTATATGTTCAACAACATTTTTAATATTTAATTCCCCTTATAGTGCAGTGTTGTTTTATTCGATTATATCGAAACAAGTTCTAACACGTCCATTGGATATATTAAGACATTTTTATTTCATGTCATTCTGTTTGAATTTTTTCCTTTATTCACTATGTGGAAATCGTTTCCGTCATGAACTTATCATTCTACTTAAAAAAGTTTGTCATAGATGTTGTATAGATATATTTCGTCAACATTGTTTACCTTCTTCTAAATCTCCGCCGCAAACAGCTGATTACCATTCAACTATTCGACCTCGTATTTAATTGAACATTGCTTTTCGTGCTTATAGTAACTTTATGTGTTTCTACGTATAATAAATCAGACTATGAAAATTAGTTTCTTTTGACTTTATTTAGCGAAGACATTTGACCGAGTCTATGGGCTATTTGGCAACACATGGAAATGGGTCATGAACTTTATCAGCCCTGAAAATGAATGTAATGACTTTTAATGAATCAAGTAAACCGTCAGCCAGTAGGAGTTCTCTACATTATTATTTTTTGTTTTGGTCCGTTGTTGGCTCGGTTGCAATCAGAAATAGAAACCCACGTGATATTAAAATATTCTATTTTTATGTACGTTTTTCTCTTGTTCTTAATCTGAGTATTAAACCAAGTATAGTCTACTTTCTTATAATTAAAGAAATGTGCCAACGATGCATGAATTATATATTATTAATTAATTGCATCAATCAATCAATGAACGCATAGGGAAAATGAGTTCAACCTAACATTGTTTGTATATCTATTCATTGTAAATCTACTTATCGTGTCTTATACTCTTCACAATTGATTTTTAAAATTCAATAGAACTGTCCATGTGCTGCTATTCAAGTAATGTGAGGTTCTGTTTTGAGGATGTCTGTAATTAATTTTTATTTTATTTTTACGCTCAATTAGTGATGCGTCTTCTTTAGATTAATCGATTTTACGTCGAGACTCACGTAAATAATTAGTTTACCTTGTTTAAGTTTATGTATAATCAATGATTTTTAATAAGATCAATTGATGAAATCAGTTGATTGAAGGGAAAAGTAGACTTATGTAAATAACGATAACAGTGATGAAAAAGTAATCAATTTCACAAACAAATATAAGGATATATCCTTATATATTCGAACGAGAAAACTAAACTATGCAATAACAAAAAAGCATAGCTATGTCAAAGAGCTCACATGATCTCAATCGTGAGAAGGATTATCCATATCAAATAGAAACGAAGTAAAGAAAACGTATTTCAATGGTATGGATAAGTTAGCGTCATGAAGTCACATCTAGTGACGCTAACAAGTAATTGATTGAAACCAGTTTTTGTCTAATAATATGCTGTTTTTTTAATAAGCGAGGAGCACTTTAGTAAAGTGTTTTTTTTTGCTTTTGGAACTATGACCCTCACCTTTGTCATAATAATTTTGATAGTTGTCAATGGCAACGCAAGATACGATGTTCCTTTCATTTGAGAAAACAGTTTCAATCTGCAATTGATTTTACTTTCAAAACGAGACATGTATGACCCACGCTTTTCTATTTGTAGGCAGCACTTTATCTATGTCGTTTGATGAACTCGAGGGTAATCTGCTAACAATCAAATCCCTATGGTTGACATTTATTTTTGAATTTCATTTTTTAATCGATGCTTACTCATGCATTCGTTTTCTTCAAAGCGAATGTTCTTTTGTTCGCTTTTCATTGCATAAATCGATCGCTCTGGTCCAAATACAAATCAATATTTTAATAATATAGCCAAAAAAAAAGATTAGTCTTATATGTCTACTGAAATCATTAACGAAAAGAAAACGAGTCCTTCAATTTAACAATACTGGCTACGAGACACGCGAAATAGTTTTTCTTTTTCATGCGCCTGATTTTTTTTCTACCAACTATCGCACGACACCATATGACAATAAAATATAGAAAGACTATCGTCGCAATATATATCTATATCGATAAGAGCCATCTGTGCACATTCTATCGGATACTTAAAACATACGAACGAATAATTTATGAGCTAAATAGACAACGCAATATTGATTTTTAATCATGGATAACAATTTTGAACAACTTGTTAGTGCACTTCCATTGTCATCATCATTTACGTTTGGCATTAGAGAAATTACATATATTCTCGAAAAACAAAATATTGATTTATCATCATCGTTTATATTTGAATCTTTTGAATCATTAGTTAGACTCGAATGTTGGGCATGGAAAGTTCTAAGTAAAGATTCATATCAATGGATAAATCAACCAAATTATTTAACATTATTTCATACGCTGGCATTGTTTAATAAAAATTTAATATTCAATTATGATAATATTAAAGATGGAATGAAAGCATCACTTCTTATACCTGATACCATCGATCAAATCAATGATATATTCGAACAAATTAACCGAGATAAAGATGATAATGGTCCATTTATTAGTATAGCGAGTGTTTGGTTTGATAATCTTGCATTATTCGTTCATGAAAATCCTGAATTTGATACATCGCCTATTATTTGTCATATTAATCAATTTATTGGACAAAATTATCTTATGACTGAACAATATACATTCTATTTAACTCAACTTCAAAAACCAAAATTACCACAATCAATATTTACTGCTAAACAATTATTCTATATAAAAACATGTTCGTTTTGTTTAAGTGCACATTTAACTGCCAAAGCTCAACATTTTCTCTATACTGCGGAAGATATTTTACATTATGTTGGTAATGATTTTGTACAAATCATTGAAATTCATAGTCACATCATAGATATGTGGAGTGAACAATTTCTAACGTGTATAACGCATTTAATTGGTTTCATTGCAGCATGTTGTTGGTGGGGCGGAGAAAAACAAAAGCAAATCAATCGTTTATTTCATTCGGAACAAATTATCTATTCGTATATAAATTCATTGATTCGAATAATTAGTTACAAACCATTTTATTCACATATAAAAGCGCAATCATCCAACGACGATACAAAGTTAATTGATTTTTGTTTATTTTCTTTACAAACTCTTGCACAAAATCAAGATTTAATATGGTTTTTCCGTTCGAAAATCTCAGTACCCGATACACTTTCAACAATAGCCGAGCTATCAATTCATGATAAAATTTGTTTACGTGCATACATTATCTTAGGAGAAATCCTCTGTAATGAACGTTTAAAAGATTTGAAAATTGCCGATAATCTAAGTCTATTTTTCTATGATATGCTGGAACATGCTTGGAGACATCCATCGAAAAGTTATAAACAAATACCTATTTTCCATCTATTACGAGGTCAGTATTGCTATAATAGACTATAATTGAATTCAATGAATTGTTTTAGGTTTTTTGACGCTATCCAAAATCGATGCAATACAACAAAAAACAGCTGATTTAGATAAAATACCACTTTTTATAGAAATCTGTGATGAATATCCAATAACATTTGATATTCTATGGGCGTTATCATTCAATTCAGATATTCAAAATAAATTACGTTCAAATACAGCATTTATGGCTAAACTAGTTCATCTAGCAAAGCAATGCGACAATGAACAAATGAGAAAAATGACACACGGTATTCTTTGGAATCTCGAATCAAGCCATCAAGATCGAGGAATGTCAGAATTTAGCGAAGAAAAACAATTCGATATAATGATTAGTTATTCACATAAAGAAAAAGTTCTGTGTAAACAAATCTATGATGAATTGACGAAAGCTGGCTATCGGATATGGATCGACTTTGATCAAATGCATGGAAATGTGATGGATGCCATGGCACAAGCTATTGAACAATCAAATGTAATCATTATTTGTATGAGTGAACAATATCGTCGCAGTAATTATTGTCGAGCGGAAGCACATTATGCATTTCAACGGCAACTTAAAATAGTTCCGATTCTTCTACAAAAACATTATAAACCAGATGGATGGCTTTCGTTTCTTATCGGTCAACTGCTTTATGTTGATTTTACTAAACATGAATTTGTACGAGCGATGAAATTACTGATGAAAGAACTTCAAACTGAACAGATGCCTGAAATTCTAATGACAGCATTGGATTCGAGTTCAAGTACCACTTCTGTATTTTCTGGTAAAGAAGAGATACCATTGAAAGGACCTTTATCTGTACCACTTATATTCCCGAAAAATATGTTAGATTGGACGCGAAAGAATGTACATGATTGGCTAATGGAAAATAATCTTATTCAAATGTCTCAACTACTTGTAGATTGTAATGGTTCAAGCTTACTTTATTTAAGTGATTTTATTAAGAATGGTGAGACAAAACAAGTATTAAATCTTCTTCAAGAAGAATCACTTCGACGAACAAATGAAGGTTTATCATTGGTTGAACTGTCCTATTTTCAATCACTGTTGGATCAACAGAGATCTGTAATGAGATCGAAAGTTTCTCGACGATCTTTGAGAAATACGAATCGAAGAAAAAAACTTATCTCATCTTGTTGTCAAATAATTTGATGTTTTGTTTTTCTTTTTCAAATGGGAATTTTAATGTCAAACTAATCTTAGTTTTTCCTATATATTTCTTCAAAAAAAACACCAATTATGGATTTATGGTTATCACGAAATAAAAAATTAACTTGGCTAAAACCAACAGTAAATAATGAATAAGTACACAATGTTTTTGAAACTGTTTAAAAAAAAATCTTTAGTAAAAAAGAAGTATTTTCTATGATACAATATTTAACTTGAAATGGGTTCCTACGAATGTTTGAAATTTATCAATGCATTTCGAATTAAATCTGTTCTTTCAATTACAACAGGCTTTAAAAATGTTCGTCAACTTTATGGTACGTAATCAAGGAACGACAACGCTAGTTTTTTGTTTTTTGGATCACGATTGGTCACTCTGTAATTATGAATTAGTTATTAGATTTCTAAAGCATAAATTTGAATTGTTTAGTCAAGAGCAAATAAAGAAGGATGTCATCTCTGACTGATAATATATCCGTTGCAAGGCTTCTTCCAGAACTAGGATATCCGTACACATTATTCTAGTAGTTGTTATTCACTTGAAATCACATCATTATTTACTTTGATATGAAAGTAAATAATTATCTTCTTTTAAAATTCTATGACTTTGAAGTGTCTATTCATAGGTGGCGGAACGTTTTGAATTTAGGGGAGGCTCAAATTTTTTTCAACGAACGATAAAAAGTCGACATTTGGAGAGAAGATAGACTTTTAAAATTCGTTGTCACAACTGTGATTGAAAAATTTTTCTGTATTGATCCATTTATATGGCTGCAGAACAATCGGAAATTCTGTTTCTAGTCAAGAATCACTTAACGCATTCCCAGAGTCCCCACCAATTTTGGATTTTTTAGAAGGGTCTGTCATCAGTTCCCGAGGAGTTAAGAAAAATATGAAAAATTTCTATCGAGACTATCAAAAATCTACGAAAAAATCCGAACGTGTCTTCGAAAATTTGTAAAAGATTTCTAAAAACTGAATAGAGAGTGTCTTAGAAATTCCAAGAAACTCTCGGTTCACTTCTCGAGATTTCTATGGCACTTTCCAGTCCTTTTTTAGAAATCCCTTACGAGTTTTCGAAGATACTGTCGAATTTTCACGTAGGTTTTGATAGTCTCGATAGAAAGTTTTCAAATTTTTCTTAACTCGTCGAGGACTCACGACAGGAACTGCCTGAGGATTCATTAGGCGATTCTTGACTAGGGACTATACTATCAAAATTTTTATTTCCTTATCAACATAAGCATAAAAAGATCTTAAACTTTGACTAAAGCAAACATATCATAAGTACAAAAACTATTGTTCATATCCAGTAATGTCTTTGCTCTAGTTTTTTGCAATACACTCAGAACAAATGCTCTTCATGTCTAACTGATCTAGTTTTCCTGAATGAATATGAGAAATGAAATAAAGGCAAGATTAAAGTGTTGTTGTGTCATTATTGATCGTAGATGTCTTTATTCCATTTATAACACTGAAGCATCTCTGAGCCGTAGTCGTTGAAGTGAGATTTGTTAGCTATAAATGCAATAATTTACAATATTCGTGAAACAGTTTTCCTAATATATTGTAAGTTAAGTAAATCACGACGAAGTCTGCATTCTTTTCAAATATCTGAGCCTCCCCAATTGGTTTTTAGGGGAGGCTTGAGCCTCTCCAAGCCTAATGGCTCCGCCGCCTATGTGTCTATTACATTGTATTACAGAATAAAAAACATTTTCTTCTATTGTTCATACATCGCAGCGTTTGCCAGTATTCCAGCGAAAAAATTACTTGCAAAGGACGTCTCCCTTGGGATTTATCAGGACACTGCGATGTATACTATTGTTAGAAAATGAAACAATGTGTTAATTGCTATGCCGTTAGTTCAATACATACATACACACCGTCTTTTTCCATCTATCGACTTAAAGTTGCTGGTGCTTCTACAAGATACAAGCACCCTCATTGGTTCAACGTAAATATGAGAAGGAGAGGAAGCCCAGGTCAATCAACTTCGGTCGTACACGGCCGTTTGGTATGCACCGTACTACGGTCGTTTTTCACCGTGCCGAAAACGATCGGATACTGAAATATCCGAACACATTACGACTGTTAGTAACCGTTTACGACACTGCGAAACAAGACCGTAATACGGTGCATGCCAAAGCGTCAAATTACGGCGATTTATGGTCGGAAACGTTATATAACGGTAGTATGAGGAAGTTTACGATCGTATCAGGTCGTCGTAATGCTCGTCCTGGGAAGGGAAAAAAGTAATTGGATCGCTCTCTGTATCGATAAAAATATTGCGATCAAGCAAGCATCACACCAGATGAAAGTTGTAGAAAAGAAATATCGTGATACTGTTCTAATAGAATAAAAAGAAAGTTTTTCAAAGTTCAATTAATTAATAGAGACTGTTGATATAAACGATATGTTGATGAAAAAGAATTTCACTCAAACATGGATAGCGCATTACTAACATTTCTCGATAATTTTGACTTTCGTGAATGGTGCGAATTAACTGCTAGCACTAAAAAAATGTATCGACTTTTGTCAAAATGTCGGCTTGATTAGTTTCACTCTCAATGAACCTTTTACACAAGATCATAATATTTTGGAAACTAGATTCTTATGCATGATGAGCATCTGATGAATATGTATGGAGATATGAAAAATGTAAAAGTACAAGAACTCTTCGACACGACAGTTTTTCTATAACTCAAAGCTTTCAATTCGTCAAGTTCTTGATCTGATATACCTCTGGACGTAACAAATAGATTCGCATGCATTTCTAAGACATTATTGCTAATGGATCCGGTCCTCATCGGTACAACCATCAAGCAGTCAATCACTCCGTAAATTTCGTTGATCCAACAATTTCAATGCATCCCAGGAGAATCATTCCGACAGTAGGATCCTATCGGATTCCGACAAGGGTCAGACAGTGAATATACCGAATACCATATATATTTCAATAAAACCGACGAATTCTTATGGGATTCCTGGACACGAGCCTACAGTCGGATCCTTGGTATCGAATCCAATCGGATCCAATGTTGGATTTTAACGGAATCCAACTCTAACGAATCACCCTTGCACTCTGATGGCTCAAAATGCTTATTTGATCGTGAATAAGAAAATGATTTTTTCCATCGGAATCGAGGATAGGTTCGTGTCCAGGAATCCTATCGGATTCCGTCAGGGAGTCGGATCCCATAGGATTCGATAAGACCCATTGTCGGATTCATTCACCTGGGACACTCACAATATTGAGAATTTATGAATGTGCATAAAGAGTAAGAAGAAGGTCCAAATGAGTCAACATGTAATTCTTCTCGGGGCTCACTTGACTGAGTATATGTGGCGTCAACGGTTTGAAGATCGCCCATTTCAAAATCTTGTTCATGCTATTCAAGAAAAATATGTTGTACAATATATTGTTTTGTATTTTTTTTTCTCTAATAAATTCTTATATAATCATACGACATCTTTCATCACAATATTTCAATTGATAGAGAAAACAATCCAATAACTTTGATTCCTTTTCTCTCTCTCTCTTTCTTNAAAGTTTGTCGTATTATACGTGTTGAATATCCTTTTTTTAAATTTCTTCACTTAACTTTCAACAGAAAAGCATCTAATACAAATTTTGTAGAGAATTAAATAGCGCATCGTTGGCGAAAAATTCAAGCGTATAGAAAAAAAAATGAAGGAGTTATTCAACAAACAGTGAAATGTCCATTTATGCGGGTGCATCCGATTTGATGGATATCCAGATGTACAGATAATCCTCATAACTGATTTAGGTTTTTGTTAATCTTGTGACTAAATAATGATTTACATATGGATTTTGATTATTATTTATATTTATACATGTACATAAATGTCTAGAGTATGAAATATAAATTATTATTTCTTTTTTTCTAGATACATTTATATATTTTCACTTTGCTGCACTTTGGCTGTTGAAACGGAGTGCAAAATCTCACTTTACCAGCTGAAAAAGAGTGCGAGATCTCACCATAAGTCGAATTCTCATTCGGAACACTGGTTGAAACAATGAGTTTATGTGTAACGTGTAGAACTGTAGAAGCAACACAAAATAATCATACGAGAAAATGAGTCATACGCGACAAACACGCACTCACTGATGGAACACGATTTTACCCGAGTGATCAATAGTCTTTCAGAATCTCCTTTACCAGATGATATATTTTCACAAATAAAATGTTATCTTCAACAGCAAACAAATGATGTACTTCCCAGTTTTATTTCTCAATCATTTCAGTCTTTATTTACACTCGAACATTGGGCATGGAAATTACTCAGTCAAGATTTTCACAAATTTATTAATCAATCCCATTATTTAGAATTATTTCACAGTCTTGGTCAATTAAATTTCAGATTAGTTTTTAAACGCGATCAAATTGAAGCAAATATTAAATCGTCACTTCTTATACCTGAAAATATACAATGGATTGATCAAATGTTCGATCAATTCGACAAAATTGAAGATCAAAATGATCCTTTTTTTACTATCATCAGTCTTTGGCTTGACAATATTTCATATTTAATTCATGAACATACGCAATTTGAAAATCTACCTATCATTATTCATCTATGTGAACGTATAGGAAAAGATTTTATTTTATCAAATCAATATAAAACCTATTTAACTCAACTTTGTCAAATAGAAATTTCTCAATCTATATTTACAACTAAACAATTATTTTATATAAGAACATGTTCATTTATGTTTCGAATGTATATATGTTCAATCGTTGATAAATCACCATTTCAAGGTGAGGAATTACTTCATCGTTATGGTGATGATTATTTACAAATGATATCTATTCATAGTTATACTGTTAATTCTTGGAGTCAAGAACTGTTAATTTGCATAGCACATCTTATTGATTTTATATGCGCATGTTGTTGGTGGGGAACTGAAAAAGCAATGTATATTAAAAACCTTGTAGCATCAGAACAAATAGTTTATGATCATATTCAAGGACTTATACGTATTGTTGGTTATAAACCATTTCACGAACGTATTACATCGCAATGGTGTAATGAAGAAACAATTCTTATTGATTCGACATTTATTTTTTTTATGGGCGCTTTAATGCAAATTAAAAATTTAGCATGTTTTATACGGTCAGAAACAAGCCTATCAAATATTATTTTAGCTATAGCACAAAAATCGTGCTACGATCGAATATCAGTATGTGGCTATGGAATTTTAGCTGAAATTCTATCAGATGAACAATTAAAACAAGTTCAAATAACAGATAATATATCAGATTTTTTCTTTCGCATTTTGGAACTTGCATGGAGTCATCCAACACAACGATATAAACGTATACCTATACCACAATTATTAACAGGTAAGCTAGAAACGTTTTTTATTCTCTGTTAGGAGTGCTAAAATGAATCGTTTGAAGAATATATTTCTCAAACCCTCACTTATGTTTCTTCATTGATACGCAATTCTTTATTTTTTGTATCACCTAGGATTTTTAACTGTATCAAAAAATGATGCTATCCAACAAAAAACAGCTAATTTAAACAAACTTTCACTTTTAATTGAAATGTCTGAGAAATATCCAATAACATTGGATATTTTGTGGAGTCTTTCATTTAATGAAGATATTCAACAACAATTACGTTCAAATCGATTGTTTATGAGTAAATTAGCTCGTTTAAAAGAAAAATATAGTAATGAAAAAATGCGTAAAATTATTTTTGGAATTCTTTGGAATCTCGAATCGTGCCATCAAGATCGTCCAACGTCAGACTTTATTGATGAAAAAACTTTCGATATTATGATCAGTTATTCGCATAAAGATGAAGTTATTTGTAAGCAAATCTACGAAGAATTAGTTAAATCCGGTTATCGTGTATGGATTGATTATGATCAAATACATGGAAATGTTATGGATGCTATGGCACAGGCTATTGAACGGTCGAATATAATTATTGTCTGTATGAGTGAACAATATCGTCGCAGTAATTATTGTCGAGCTGAAGCACATTATGCATTTCAACGACAACTTAAAATAGTTCCGATTCTTCTACAAGAACATTATACTCCTGATGGATGGCTATTGTTTCTTATAGGACAATTACTGTACGTTGACTTCACTAAATATGAATTTCCCCGAGCGATCGAACTGTTAATTCAAGAATTAAAGGCTCCCGGAATCGAAGAAAATCGAGTAGCATCTGTTCAATCGAAACGAGATAAAAATCTTGTAGCTTCATTATCTCCGAAAGTCGTCACACTTCCGGAAAGTATTCTCGATTGGTCACAGGAGGATGTACAGAATTGGTTAGTTGGATTTAATCTTAGACAAATGGCGCAACTTCTAGTTGATTTTGATGGGCCTAGCTTGAATAGTTTAAGTGAATTTATAACAAAAAGTGATCCTCAAGAAATGTTGACCTTATTTCAAGATGATTGTTCACGAAACATCAATGAAAACGTCTCATTGCTAGAATTGGCTCGTTTTCGTACATTACTCAACGAACGACAACTAGCGACTGGCGCAAATCGACTGATGAAGAAAACCAGCAGTATTATGAACCTTTTACGTCATTGTCGAATGATGTAATGCTTTCTTTTTTATCTTGAATTGTAATCTTGATATTCAATATCAATAATTAATAAAGTTTATTTTTACTACCGAAAATTGATCATAGGAAAATTTTGCTAAAACAAAAAAAAGAGACACAATCGACATTAAACTAGTAGACATATCCAAAAAAAAGAAGTCAATATTCAGAATGGATATAAAGAGTATATAAATCACTGCACTATAACATTAGAAAAATCGAATACATACAAGAAATTCATAGGTTGACATACATGAAAAGTATAGAAACAGACAAAAAATAACCATCTTATGCAATTATAGAAGTCCATTGCCAATCAATCAAACTAATAGGAAAAAGAATAATCATAAACGATATTCAATTTCTTGTACTCCTATTACAATCATCTTTATTATTACATTTTAGTTTTCCATGTACCTGCTCGATCAAGAAAAATGATAGTTTTCGAAAAATCTTGTAAAAAAACATACTGAATCAGTCAGTAGACGGTCACCAACTAGTAAAATAAATAATATCTCTACGGTAACTCCCAAGTTTCTTCAGCCAGATTCATATTCTTATACATTAAAATTTCGGAAGCCAGGAAATAACTTCTTTCATACGGTAATAATAGAAAACAAAATACCTTTGATGGCTTATGAAAACATCATGTGTATTTATTAGACGCTTGAGTCGACTGAATAAGCTAATTTTACTACTGGGCTTAACGTGCGTGCTCCTTCAAGCTTTGCTGTAATTCGGAAGCATGGCATGTTTCTTCATCAAAATAAGTGTTCTTACTTTTTCGCATATATTTCCGACACATTGGATGTTTTACTTTTGCCGATTTCTGCGGAATCTTGTTTTTAATTATGCCATTTTGACATGAGTCACGGCATT
Organism: Rotaria magnacalcarata; assembly: GCA_900239745.1. Classification (NCBI taxonomy): domain Eukaryota; kingdom Metazoa; phylum Rotifera; class Eurotatoria; order Philodinida; family Philodinidae; genus Rotaria; species Rotaria magnacalcarata. The sequence goes on from OENM01000047.1 coordinate 172,007, forward strand.
TTCAATCTAGTTCTTTGTATGTGTAATATTTAATTTCTAAAATGTTCGTAAGAGAAAGACGTTATATTATTTATCGGATACAACAGGAAAAAAGTGACTAAAACTTCATTTTGAATACACATTATCACATGAACATTCAAAAACAAATCAATAGATATGTGAAAGCAAAGCTGTGCCGCGTACGGCTAATGATAATATTAGATCAAATCAATATTCTGTTCTAATATAATCGATAGATTATTATTCAGCTAGTATAGCTATATATGCAGCTCTAGATTGCAAAAGTTTTGTAATGAAAGTGGAAAGATTCGGAACATTCGTTATCTTGAAAAAAATAATTACATTAATCGCACTCTTTCCACTTGACTTTTCTTTTCTACAATAAACAAACTGTTTTTAGAATCAACTTAAGTACTCAATTATCTTTCTAGTCATTTCCTGTTCAGTAATTATTGTTCTTAATAATTACATATTATCCAATGAACCTTTTATAACATAAACATAATTATAGTCTATATCGCCACTGCATATATATGAGTGAATCGTAAGTTTATTGTACAATTGTATTTTTTTAACCTTTTCCCCTGTAATTCCAGTTCCTGTAGTGCGATCTCAGATCTTTTTCTTTCTCACATTCCTTAATGTATCTCCCACTACCACAAAAAATTTCAGCTCCATAACTCATTGTCCGGCTGAGATATAAGAGGGAGAAGTCAAAAAAAACATTTTTTTCGATGAGTCATCGATAGAAAACGAAATTTTTGAAGGAACGAAAGAAGAAAAAGAAAATAGATGAATAGCAAGTTTTGTGCAGAATTCAATTCTCTATCCATCCGTGTGACTCACTTTTGTTTGTTTGTTTTTTCGGTTCTATTTGACGAAAACAGATTTACAGACAAAGTGTAGACCCAGTTTAAAACGATTCTAGAGGGGATAAGGAACATACTTTAAAAAAGATGAAAACCAGTAAAAGATAGAGCGTAAAAAATACTACAAAACTATCTAAAAAGAGTTGTGATAAACTTTTTTTAATTAGGCCAGAAGACCAAAATGCTTTAATTACGTAGTATAACTGTAGACCCAGTTTTTCAATATTGTTTCGCTTTTTATTTCTAAACGACTTTAAGAAACTCAGGCAGACTGTCACAGATACCTCAAAATGTAGACCCAGTTTTCTTTGTAGACCCAGTTTTTGCTTATCGCTTTTCAAGCTGATTTCGAGGGAAATTATTACTACTATATACTATTCGACTTATGAGAACGTGCTAAGTCTAACTAAAATCATTTTGAACCATTTGAAAGCTATTTCTAGCAAAACATACGATTTTATATTTCGACATTTTTCGCGACTTTTTTTCGTGTATTTCGATTTCTATGAGTGTCATTAGCTTACTCGATTTGAGATATATATAACGATATGTCACACATGGGCTTTAGACTCATATTTGGCGCAATTCCTCTTTAAAAAGTATTTTTCTCGAAAAATCGAAATTCAGACTAGAATATCTCAGCCAAGGCGAGTCGGGGAGTTTGGAAGTTTTTACCACAAAAGCAGTGAAGAACGAGGAACAAACTGTACGAAACAAATTTTCTCTAGAAGCACTTTCATTTTTTTTGTAAATGGTACAAAAAAGTTACGATTCACTTATATATATCTATAAAAAAGATCAGTATATGTAAACATACGTAAAATAAATAGAATTCGCGGTTTAGTTTTATTATTGTCTCATTTCTCAACCAGTGACGTGTGTCTTAATAGCATTTTAATATTGGTCTATTCATATTTTTTTGTATAGAAATGATGACAGTGTACTACTTGAGAAAACAAGATCTTCAATATACTGTCGCCTTGATGAATAGCTCAGTTAGCTATTGCATACATTTGAATATTCGCTTATGTTCATCAGAATTTCATCACTCTTCAATTCAGTGTCCTACTCTATGTAAGCCAACATGAAATTATAATGGTTCCTTGTCTGTAAACCAAACCAGAAGCTCGTGTAAACTTTATCAAACCTTCAATCAAATCAAATTCAGTGGAAAAGTCTATTCTTGAAGTCTTAATGCAAAGAATCTTACAAAAATAATTTGAATATTCCTTGTATTATTTTCATTGAATATTTATTCATTTGAAGGAGACAAGGATGAACACAGAAATCTCCTGCCATCTTTTTTGTTTTACCTGTTTCATCAACAGAAAAATGGTCCAATCATGTCATTTTGCAAGCTTTCTTACGACAAAGCGTGTTAAGCCAATAGAATTCGATTTGTTGACCTCTATCGAAATGTCTAGGTGAGTTTAAAAAGAAAAAGAACATATTGAGTCGTAATTGTCCTCTTAAGAATTTTTCATGATTTTGATCGACTTATTATATCACATATGAGTTGAACTTCTTTTTCAACATTGATTGCTCGCTTCTAGTTTTACATAACATGAATCGATCGATCAACTCATTCAAGCGTTCACTGTTCGTTTTCACCAAATTCAAATTAAATCTCACTCTTTCTATCATTATTTAGGACTAGACTATGTTCTTTTATTTAAAAATGACCTTGCTTATTCTAGACTCAACGAGAATGTATCGTCAATTATTTCGTCATATTACTTCTTTGACAATCAAACCAACGACTGGCTTATTTCAAACAATTTCACAACGAACACATCATTGTAATCCATTTCCAGCAATATCAAAGCAAGCACCTGAATTCAAAGGCCAAGCAGTAATTAATGGTAGTTTCAAAGAAATTCAACTGGCGGATTATAAAGGAAAATATGTTGTACTTTTTTTCTATCCATTGGATTTTACATTTGTCTGTCCAACAGAACTTGTTGCTTTTAACGAAAAATTAGATGAATTTCGTCAACTTGATACTGAAGTTATTGGTTGTAGTACTGATTCAGTATACAGTCATCTTGGTAAGTTAACGTGCCTAGAATCAATTCATATAGAATAGTTCATATATTGCGATTATTTCAGTGTAATTGAGAATGCGATTAACCTTGTATGTTCGTGAGAATAAAAAATAATTCCAGGCTGATCTGACATTATCAGAATGTTCAATACTCGAAGCACATTCTTTCCCTTAGAGAAAAAATGATTCACTTGATATATACATATATACAGAGAGAGAGAGAGAGAGATATAAGAAGCGCATGATTTGTAGAGAAGAAGACGTATCATCGTGACATTTTTTCTTTAAAGACCTCAGTTAGACGAATAAACAGATGTCGAGATTACATAGAATAGAATAGAACTTATTGGAAGAGAAAATTTCTTGCGCATTCTTTTTTGTTTCGAAGACTCTGTAAAGAAAACTTACTACGGTATAGTCATTAGTAAAAGACGTCAATCTTAACCTTGTGTAGACTGGCATTGTAACAATCTGCTATTCAAACTAACAGATTTCATTTATGAATCTGTCTCATTATTTTAGCTTGGATAAATACGCCGAGAAAACAAGGTGGTCTTGGCGGACTTAAATATCCATTATTAAGTGATTTTTCAAAAGAAATTTCACGACGTTATGGTGTTCTACTTGAAGCTAATGGTGGTATCGCATTACGTGGCTTATTCATTATTGATCGAGACCAGACTTTAAGACAAATAACCGTCAATGATTTACCAGTAGGCCGATCAGTTGATGAAGTTCTTCGTCTTGTAAAAGCGTTTCAATTTGTTGAAAAACATGGTGAAGTATGTCCAGCTGATTGGAACGATAAAACCAATCCAAATACAATCAAACCTGATCCAATAAACTCGAAGGAATATTTTGAAAAACAAAAATAATTTTTTCTAAAAAAAACAATATCAATATCCCTTTTTTTTGCTGTTGAGACAATCGATTATGTTTGTTTTACATGTATGCTGTTTTCTAGATATTTTACTTTGTATGCTATAGCGGAAAACAACAAAATATGCAAGCCTACGGTCGTTATGATTTTAATGCAACGGCCAATGATGAACTTAGCTTTCAAAAAGGAGTAGCACTCAAAGTATGTTTTTATTAAATCTTATACAAAACGAAATAATTTTTGTTTTTTTGTTTTTCAATAGATACTCAACATGGAAGAAGATATGAATTGGTATAAAGCTGAATTGAAAGGAAAAGAAGGCTATGTACCGAAGACTTACATTGAAATGGTTCCTCATACGTAAGTATTTGTTAAAAAAAAACAACAACATTCTTTCATCATTCAAGCTATACGCGCTTTGAACATGCTAAAAATATTTTTCTTCTCTGCTCATTGAATTCATTTAAACGAAGAGCCTTAAGCTAACTTACATTAGTTTCTATCAAAAAAAGAAAAGCAACTAGCCTATCAATTAGCTATTTGTGTTCTTTGATCGTGTGTGCATGTGAATATAGTTTGATGATGTATAAATAGTAGAAGTTCATATTACAAAAAGGCACTGAAGAGTATGCAGACGAATATGATTTATGTTTTTAAGTCTTCTCTTTTGTTTTTAGTTGGTTTCATGGTACGATAACTCGTGCTGAAGCTGAAAAAATTCTTCTTCAAAAAGACACAAATACTCAACGATATCAACAACCTGATGGTGCGTTTCTTCTCCGAATGTGTGAATCATCACCGGGTGATTTTTCGCTTTCAGTCAAGTATGCATTCAGAATTTTATCTGGTCATATTACTATTGTTAGATATTTATTTCAGATGTCAAGATCAGGTTCAACACTTTAAAGTGTTACGTGATGGTATGGGTAAATATTTTTTATGGGTTGTCAAATTCGATTCAATTAATGAATTAATTGATTATCATCGCGAGACTTCAGTTAATCGTGGACAAAATTTACCGCTCAAAGACATGGTTACCGAGCAAACATCATATGTAAATTGAATAAAATGATGATTGAATAAGAATTTCATTATGCTCTTTTTGTTAATATTCTTTAGAACCAGAAGAATACTCAAAAAACGATGCAAAACTTTCAACCACAATCATCAGCTCCACCACCACCAATATCATCACCATCATCATCTTCCACCGATGGTCAAACATATGTAGCTGCATATGATTTTCAACCACAAGAAGAAGGCGAAATCGAATTAAGCCGTGGTGATCACATTCGAATGTTAGATCAAAGTGATGATAATTGGTGGAAAGGCGAAGTTCGTGGTAAAATTGGTCTATTTCCTGCAACTTATGTTCGACGTTTGTAAGCAATACCAACAGTGTTACCTTTTTGACAAAGACACATAAAATATGACTTTTTCGTTCAACACGTGCTTAAAGCAACTGACACGTGTTATAGCCTAATTAGTACCTGCCACTCAAAAATACGCGCGTATGTTCGTGTAAATATATATATATAAATATATATTTAGTCTACTTGTTAAATTGATGCCACTCGGCATTATTTTCTCTTTCTTACGAATAACTGATACAATTAATAGATTGGTGCTCTTTTGTTCAATGTTGTAGGAAGATAGATTGCTATTGCTTCTGTTATATTGTTGTTGCTCTTCTTCTTCTATTCTCTTTTGTCACCATGTTTTTTTTTAGTGATGAAATAAATAAATATCATTCTTTCGGAACCACGAACAATAGCTAATCTTCATTTTATCACTTAGTATAATATATATATATTATTCCAATTAATCAATCATATTTACTGATTATCTTGTATTTCTCATTCAATCGAAAAACAAAGCTAATCAGAACTTATACAAATTGTTAAACAAATAGGAAAACTACATTTTTGAAGATGTTGAAAAACAACATTTAAAAAAAGCTTACGACATTCGGTATTCCCAGGCGGTCACCCATCCAAGTACTAACCGAGCCCGACGTTGCTTAACTTCAGTGATCGGACGAGAACTGGTGTATTCAACGTGGTATGGCCGTAAGCGAACGACTACGTACTAGTCTTTGACGTTGTTGTTACAAATAAAACCATATTCAAAGAAAAACACGATGAGAACAGTTCATCCTACTGATAGATTGAAGCACTCGAAATCGGGAAATGTCGAAACAGTCCAGCCTATCGTTTCGTGTGTGAAGAGCTCACAACATGTACTTAAAACTGACGATCTGTTACAACATGTAACAAAAGTAAATGATCTTAATCTTTGTAAATATTTAATCCGATTGCATAAACTGCTTTTCACCGTCTACAACAGTACTTAGTTAAATGTCCTTCTGTAATCGTATCAGTATTTTTCAAGATTTTGAACATGAAAACATATCAGCAATCAATAACTATCGATGGAAGCGTGAAGAACTTTTTGTAGGGGAAAACAAATAACTTGACCAATTTGACATCATATACGATGTCACGTTTTATTCTCAGAGAACAATTTAAAAAAAGCTTACGACACTCGGTATTCCCAGGCGGTCACCCATCCAAGTACTAACCGAGCCCGACGTTGCTTAACTTCAGTGATCGGACGAGAACTGGTGTATTCAACGTGGTATGGCCGTAAGCGAATATCACCGTATTCGTTTGCAGTTATGTACTTCAAAAAATTATTTTCATGAAAAATAAAGTTTTATTGAAAATAAGAAGAGTGAGAAACGATGAGACTATTAGTAATAGTTGATTTAGAGTAAATACGTAAAGAGGATGAAGAAAAAACTTCAGAGAAAATAATTGATAGTATAATAAATAAGAATGTATAAATGCAATCATGTTCAAAACATGATGCAATAGGAAAGGCTCACATCGTCAGTGTACTGCTAGTCAAATGGAAAATAACAAGTCGTTATTTCATGTCAATAAATTGAAGATTATAAAAATGTACATTTTTATAATGGAACGAAATCTTCGTCTAAGTAATAAGTATATGTTTTTTCGACCAAACGTGAAGTTCACACAATTCAACAGCCTAAAAATAAGACTAAATATATTCCCGAAAAACAATTACTATCACTCACATTGCACAACTCGGCATTTGCACGACTTGTGCACCAATAGTTCATGCCAAATATACATTTACCATACTTAGTTGAAGATGGTGTTGTAGCTGAAGTTATTGGTTTTGCTGTTGATTTCTTGGCTATCGAATTTTGGCACACTCCAAGATAACTGCAAATTGTATTTGGATCTGCCATTTCAGCAATTAATTGTGCAAGTACAGGTCCATATGAGTTAACGAATTCCTCACATGTAGTACGTTCTTTGCCTAGGGAAAAGAAGAAGCAACAATAAAAAAGTCGATTTGTAGAGCTAAACATACTTGGTAGAATAGTGCAAACTTTTTTCAATGCTTCTTCAACAGCTTGTTCTGATTTATTATTCTTTAGAACAGCATCCAAATAGGAAATAACATAATGACATAATGTACATTGTGGAGTTTCACTCAATTTTTGATTAATCAATGGTTCTTTTTCAATATGTTTTTTCAATGGTACCGCTGGTTGTAATTCACTCATCGGTGTTTGACACAAAGGTAGTTCTTTACAAAAATTATCTCCTGGACCGAGTTCTAATTGTTCAATATGCGGTGAAAATAGGTGAACAATTGTTTGACATTTTGATTGTTGTTCTTCGGATAGATGCGAACAAACAGTTGACAAACTATGTTGACGAGATTTGTCTTGTGAATTGCGTTTTAAAGCAAAATTTAAGAATGTCGATATATAATCACAGATACCACATGTTGCAGTATCTGCTTTCAGTATATGTGTAATATCGATTTTCATTTGATTTGTACATAAATTAAGTTTATGACAAATCGTCGCAAGATCAAATTCTTGAAGAAGTATTGCAATTATAGCTGGACCATAATTATCAATATAATCATGACATTGATTTTTCAACGTTGATGGTATTAAACTGCAAATTCTCTCTAAATTTTCCTCGATTTCTTTTTGAGTTGATTGACTATTTATATAATTCGTAAGACTATGCATTACATATTCACAAAGTATACATGTTGCATTTGAGTCATCGATTTTTTTAATTTCTACAATTTTTGGTTTGTTCGATTCGATTGATTCGTCACATTCTTCTTGAAAACTGCTCACATTATCACATAACGATGATTTATTACAAAAGCCAAGATGAATACAAACACGTGTTGGACGGATTCGATCGATATGCGCATCAAATCGTGTTTGTCTCATTCGCCAGTGTCTACGGCAGATATGCTTAGCTGGGCAGAATTGACATGAACGAATCAAAGATGAAAACATTTTGTCACCGACAAATTTAGTATGACGTTTGCGTCGTGTAACTCGAAAAATGCAATGTTTGCATTTATCTTGGGTTGGCTCATCTAAACATAAAAGATAATACTCTATCATCCTTGATGCTAATAGACAAGCTTCTATTCTCAGATTAACGCAAATTAATCTTTCTATCTAATCAGTGATATTGACCTTTTAACGTGTGGGATGGTACAGTAGTGGATATATGTCGTTCTTATCAAATAACAGAATAATGTCATTTAGATCTACGATGAATACTAGACATCAATAGCTCTGAATGACAAGTATCTCTGTGCACATTTCTTTTATCAGTTAACGAGAACGCTTGAAGATAAAGGTAACTTACCAAGATCTTCTGTATTCGATAAATTATCTGTTAATTGTTTCTCGATTTTCATTAAATCTTTAATATCGTAGTTAATCTTTAATTCTTGAATTTGTTTTGCGTCTCCATGAATAATACTTTTACACAATGTTTCAAATGGGCCAAGAGTTGAGCAGACATTTTTAACAATTTCATTCTCTACATTTTTCTCATATTGATCAAAACCTAGATCTTTTTCAGAATTTTCCGTTGTACAAAAACCCATTGCAGTACATGTTTCAGTTAGATCAAACTCTTCCAATGACAGCTGCACTAAATCATGAACTTGTTGAACATAAATTTGACATTGTTTATCAGCATTTTGTTGGCAAAGATCTCTGAAATATCCTGTAAGTCTATCACTAGCTTGTGAAAATGCATCTTTTCTTAATTGTAAACGTTCGACACATGTTGAACATTCGCCAACTGACGATACCGAACATAGATGAATGTTTTGACAGAATTGTTCAGGATTGATTCCATCGAGATAAGATTTAAGATTATCAAATTGTTGATTGAAAAATTCACGACATTTATCTTTGACTGGACAACTTTCACATGTTTGAAGTAAAGCATTACGAGCTGATTCCTAGAATATGAGACACGTTTAGTTTTTTTTTTGAATGAACGTTTTCTTATTACGCACTAATCCATTTAGCCAGAAATCTTTCGATGATTGAATCATAGTTTTACATTGATCACAAGTATCAGCTTTTTGTTCATGTAAATCAGTGTCAATCAATTTTTGATTATTGTTCAATAAAGCAAGATAAACTTTAGCATAACGATCATACTGTTTCGATGCTATTAATTGCTCACAGATTGGTTTGAAATCTCCAAATTCAGAGCAAAGACTATCCGAAGATGCTTCGATGGATGATTCAAGATCAACATAAATTCCAGCCGTTGAACTAGGAGATTTTGACATTGATCGGAATGATTTTGTAACTGTACAAAGGCCGAAACGTTGACAAAATAGAGAAGATTTTATTTGATCTAATTTGTTTATGATATGTAGATGGTTTGATTTAATTGATGAATGACAGCCAGTTGCTTGACATAGAGAAACAAGTGTTGTTGTTATTTCGTTGGTTACCGTACGAAAATTATTTTGACGAAAATTTAAATTATTTTGACAACATCCACATCTATCGTTCTTCGCATTACACTAAAATATCGTTCAAAATCTTGTACTTAAAATAAATAATAAAATCACTTACATCTACAGAAGCTGCCGAACAATGAGTTAACACTTGGCAGATGCGTTTGGCATTCTATTAAAATACAAATTTCAATTTGTGTATATTTTACGTCATTTTTTATATCGGAGAAAGTTCTTATCCTCGAAAAAGTAGGAGTTTCAATCTAGTCTTTAGTTTTCTCTCTGAAAAGGATCAAGGAAGTGTTTTATTCGATTGTTCTCTTTCAAAGAAGCGGACATTTGATTATGTGAATTTAACCAAAATAAAATCCGATACACATCATGCGAAAGAGAAAAAAACAATAATTTCGATGCGACGTAGCTGTTGTTGGTTCTAACTAATAACATATGACTATCAGTAGCAAAATGAGTGAATGTTTTTTCTCAAGAAACTATTTCATTATGTTATTAAGTTTTAAGGGGCTCTCCCCCTTCCTCAGAACATCGATTTTGAGATAAGCACATATACTGAGAGCCCAAAATGACCTCTTTCAGATTATGTGCGATTTGTTGCGTTTTGGATGCCTTTTGGCGGTGAAAATAGCGGTTTTCTGGAAGCAGTAGTAGATATATTTTTTTTTCAGAAATTTTCCTTAGTTACGCGGATGTGATATTGGTCCACAAACTGGCAGATTTTATCTAATGAGAAACAGATATGCGTTCTGTTATATTAATTAATGAGTGGAACGTAGTTGTAACGATAAACAAGGGTTGGAGTAGCTTGTGCCATTCTCGGCAAAGATGCTTATTAGGCTACTTCAAGTATTCAGATTGTAACAACAAAACTAGAGAGTGTCGCCTATGCCCGTCGACATGATGGTGTATTGTGTCATCTGACATCTCTAGTCGTGTCCCAATTTCGGGTTAGTCTTAACTCGTCCCCTTTTTAATTGAACCGAACTGGTCCCCGAAAATTCGATTCCGAATTCGTCCCCATCGTAGAATTTTTATGTTAAATTGATTCCGAATTCGTCCCCATCATATACTTTTTTTTGCTTAATTGGCTCCGGATTCGTCCCNAAAAAAATATCGGGGGACGGATTAGGAATCAATTAATGGGAGACGAGTTGGTGGGGGACGTAATAGGGGACCAATCAGGGGTATGCCCCAATTTCATACATAACACACGTATATATAGGAGAGAGATAGAAGAGAGACAAGAAAGAGCTATATAAGAACAATGGAAAGAGAACAGAAAGAGAAGGAAGGAGAATCATCGAAGCGTGCCATCAATATCGGCACACCGACTGTAGGTCCTGATCCTGGAATCCTATAGGATTTCGTTGGTTTATTGGAATCCATGGATATTTGGTATATTCACGGTCTGACCCTTGTCGGAATCCGATAGGATCCTAGTCTCGGAATGACTCTCCTGGGCCGTAAACGTGACTGAATTTTCATTGTTTACGGCTGTTTGTGCTCCGTACTCTCATGATCATACGGTCCGTATTACTGCGCCAGATATTACGGCAAACTTTCACCCGGAAAATAGTCGTAAAGTAACCGTAAACGGTCGTATAGGGACCGTACTGTTCGACCTGGGTAGTGAAATTAAAAATTGTTTCATACAACTTGTTTATTCGTTTTCTCAAAATCACTTTTTTGGAGAGTTCGAAACCGATTTCTCAGACTGTAGAAGAGCTAGCGAGCTACTTTTTTTTTACATAAAAGAAGAGACCTATATCTATAAATGTATGTAGCGTTTTTTCGAAATTCGATTTCTTTGCCGAGATAACTGAATAGCACTGATGTCAAAAAGCTCTAAATTCCGAGTTCTTGCAGTAGAATGTCTCGGAAATCCGAACAAAGTCGAATTTCGAAAAAAGGCTACATTCATTTCTAGACATAGGTTTCTTCGTTTATTTAAAAGAAAAAGTAGCTCTCTGCGTCTTTGACAGATCGAGAAATCGGTACCTTACGAGAACCACCATTTTGGGGACTAATTTGTCAATAACTCTTTAAAGCAAAACAATTATGAGTCAAAAATTTGCAAGAAATTGAGTTAACACAACATCCATATTGCCTAAAAATTTCAGGCAAATCGGTCCACGAATAACGAAAAGCGATTCCTGAGGGGGGGGGGAGCCCCTTAAGAATCTCCAAAATAAGAATTATTTATCTTGCTTGTCAACTGTACTTACAAAATGATTAATGATTTGATCAATATTCGATTTGAATTCGGTAGCAACATTACGACACTAAAATATAAAATAAAATCTCTGTCTATCCTAATGAACCAAATCTTACACTCTCCGAATTCGGTATTTGTTCACATAAGAAATTCGTAGTCGATAACATGGCTTGCTGAAAAGATGAAAAGAATAGGTTAAACAAAATTTTCACCAGAAACAATTCTTACCAAGAATGTAGCTAATTTGACTTGATAATTTTCAATTTTACTCACACAACATTCACACTTATCATTACACTATAAAAATACAGTCGTAATAGATAAAAACAACGTTCAAGTTTTTTAAACGTACATTTTCAAACGCTGTTGTTGTCGGGCATACATTAAGCACATCACATACTCTATGTGGATCTACACCTTTAGCAATAATAGAAAATAGATTCGCACCTTCAGAATCTACTAAATTATAACACTAAAAAAAAGCCATTAAAATAATAGATACCACTTATCTGTTTAATTATAAATAAAAACCTACCAATTTTGACAATGGTCCGAATTTGGCACAAATTTCATTTTCAATATAAACAATGATTTCGTGCTAAAAATTTAATCGAGGTTCTTTTATGAATACAACAAAAAATAGTCTTTTCTTACACTCATAATACTATCCGATGTTGTTATTCGCATTGGATCTAGCTTTTCTAATAAAACTTCAGTACACATCTTTAATTCGACACAAATTTCTTGTGGATTCTAAATTAAAAAAAGCGAAACAATGCTAAAAATGATTACTACATGGAAAATGCTCATACCAATGATTGAATAAATGCAACAAGTTTATTAATCGATTCGTCCACTACTGCAGTACACTAAACATAAATAAATAAATAATTTTCAATGTTTTTCAGAAGATTAACAGTTAGAACAAAGCTTAAGGATTCCTACGAGAAGAGAAAGCTTGTCACGTTCTCATTATCAAGTATCTATGTAGATGAGTCCGATACGATTCCTACTGGATCTGACTGTCGGAATGATTCTAGTGAGTTTGAGCAAAAAATTTCAGACACTACCAGATTTAGGTTTTTGAACTCTATTGCAATAGATTCTGCACACAAATATGTCCAAGAAGTGAAACAAATCTCTACTATCTATCTTCAATTCGCGTCTATTATGATACGTATGCTGTTCTCATTTGTTATTAAAAGAAATATTGAATTTTATTCAACAACATGTTTGATGGAACCATTGATCTTCTGCAATGCCTTCATTCAAATCTGTGAATAGCAATCAAACAGATACGTTGTCAGCTAATGAAATCTTTTTCTCCTGATTGGTTCTGATGTTACAAAGAAAACTAATAAAAGTCTAAATTTGAACCTTCATACCTCATCTTTTTGAGGTAGTTGTCCACATAAATGATGCAAAAATTCCGACGAATAATTCTACAAAAATAAATATAATTCATATCAAGATAAACATAATTATTTCACGTACCAAAAGTTTCTCAGCGATATGCTTTCTTCGTGTGAAATCATCAACACATCGTTTACAGACATTCTTATCCTATTATGTTTTCACAAAAAATAAAATCATACAATCGCAGAAACCGACTGCTTACATCGTTAATTGATAAATTATCTTTCAATGACATTTTCATTTGACATATACCAAACATTTGACAAAGAATGTCCCCATCCTATAAAACACTGCTATTGTAAGATATTCTTTCTTAAACTGCCGAACATACTAAATTATTGACGAGTGTTTTCAAAACATTTGTCGTATCTTTTTCCATTAATGCATAGCACTAGCAGTATATTGAAATGTAAGAAATCTAGTGTTTCAAAAGAGAAACTATTTTACCGTAGCTCCGTACGGTCCAAGTTGATTGCAAATATTTTCGCTGAGAAAAGACCGCATTTCATTCTGTAAATATAATAATAGATTCAGCATTCTCTCTTCAATTTAGCTCGACTCACTTTTTGTATTGGACTTGTTTTATCTGTTATTTCATTGTGACAAACTTGAAAATAATTACAAAGTAGTAATGATTTCTAAATAGAAGAATTTGATACATTGTAGAATGAAATCTTTCGTCTCACTGTTCCACTTTTCATCTTTTCAATCAAATTTTCTCCAATATTTTCGATGACAAATTTACAATTTTGTTTTATTTCACCATTCCAATTCGAACATAAATGTTGATCGATATAGTGGAGAATTTCGCCCTGCTAGATATCAAATTATTGTTTTAAATTAGATTAATTTTTATTTGCTTACATCAGAACGCTGACCATCAAGCATATGTTTAACATTTGTCAAAACGAATGTGCATACTTCACAATGAGCCGATGACGAAAGCTAAAATAAACATAATCAACACTAATAATCTTAATTACAAATAATCTTACTTTATCACCAAGAAAATCAATATTTTCACAGACTTTTGATAGTTCCTAATACGCATAAAATGAATTTTTAGCCATTAAAATTTCTTTAAATAGTTACCCTATTATTAGTTACTTGCCCATAGATATCACTACCGTGTCGATCAATTAAGTGTTCACACTAATAAAAAAATAAAAATAAAGCCATTTTTTGTCGAATTGTGTTCCTACTTTTTGCTTTAGTTCAGAAGTTGTTAATTTCTGACAATCATTTTTCAGAAATGTTTGAATTTCACTTTGACTTTTCTGTCGATTAACATGAAGATCATGTGTGGCACGAACAACAACATTGCACAATATTTTTGATTGTTCATCAAACGGCGCTTGTTGGATTTCTCCATTATCAATATGTTTTTCGTCCGGATGAGTTTCAACAGTTTTTTCACGTTGTACAATTGTTGCATCTTTACACATTTGTCCCAAATGACATATTACACCCGCATCCTAGATTTAATTAGTATTATCGCTGACTGAAAATCGAACTTGTCGCACTTACAATATTAGTTTCGACTAGAACAAGAATTTCTTTTCCATATTGACTCATCGTTTTTATACACTAAAAGACAACAAGATCAATCTCTTTCGTTTCAATTTCAACTGAGAATTATCCGTTACCTCATCGATCTTATCTTTTGATGCTAACATTGAACAAGCACCGGACAACCATTTTTCGAGATCAATCTAGACGAGGAGCAAAATATCAATGGCGTCCCGGTTTTATTTTCGTTTTGCGCATACTTCTGTTTTATTTTCGATTAAAATACTGCGTAATTTTGTAATAACATATTCGCAATATTGACAAATATTATCATTTTCTTTGTATTGAATTGCTTGTTGCGGCCAAACTTGTTTTGAACAATGATCAATTGAATTGCATTGGCGTGTATTGCTCAATGATGAACACCAAAAGGATGGACCCCATGTACATTGATGTTGCCCGACGATAATCGGTGATTTTTCACTAGTTGAGCCACTCGTGCAAATACTCATCAAACGACATAATGTCGCAAAACGCTGCAAAAATAAATAAATAAATATTATTTTATTTTTCTCGAATTAATTTTATCTACTTTGTTCTTCAATAATGCAATCGCTGATCGTTGATATTTTTCAATGGCATTTGTACACTAAAAACAAAAATTTCATTGTTAAGAAATTCAAAAGAAATATTTTTTTAACGAATTACTTTCGATGAAACATCAGTTGGAAATAATGATTTACATTCACCTTTCAATGTGGACTCAATTATGTCCTAAGTAGAAAGTAGTTTTTTCTTCGGTGAAACTATCGAATAGAAATTTACTAACTTCATTGCTCGACACTTCTTCTAAGCCTTTTTGAGTATTTTGAAAAATTCTTTGGCACCATTGACATGTTGAAGATTCATCGACTGACGTATATTTACTATCATGAATCCAAACTGTATCAGTGCAATGTTGTATCGAACCACAATCTTCTGCATTTTCGAATGATTTACACCAATATTCAGGTCCAATAGTACATTCCGTAGAATAACTAGCCGTTGAGCCGATTGACAAAGCTTTAAAATAACTAACGGCATGTTTTTCTTTTTAGAATGCAAGAAATATCTTACCAATCAAATAAGTGACGAATAAGGCTTTCGCCATAATGTCACTGACAGTAATCAAATAAAAGCAAAAAAGAGCGTATATAAATATCTAAAATACATCGATAATGTTTAGTTGATTCATATCGAAAGGGAAAAATAAAAATAAAAATCGCTATATACAGTTGTTTTTTTTTGGATTGTCACGGGTGAGAGATCGTCGTTACTTATAAACAACTAAACTGATGACTCAAGCAGAAAAATATGAGTAATATTTAAAAGTGCATTTAGTTTTTTGTTAATGAAAAATTCTATTCTAAGCAAAAGAAACATTTTCTTGAACCAAAAGAGTGAAGAAACATAAAAATTTGATTAAGAAAAATTATATTCGGGAAACGAAATATCCAATTGATCGACTTTTAGCAAAGAATGAGTCACAATTATTATACAGAACTTATTTTCTCAATGCCAACATTAACACAGTATTTCTATTACACATAAAAGTGGAGAAAAAAACTTAGTTTGATAATATTATATTCATGTCTTGATAAACATAGATGTCCATATATTCATTTGCAATTAGTTACTGTAACATTTTGTTGTTTTTTTTTTGAATATTTAAAAAAAGGAAAGAAAAAAGTAACGATCACGGGTTGTAACACATTGGCAATGCAATAAATAAGAATAGAGCGCTCCTATCGAACCAAACGGACGGGGTGTATTTTTAAGGCGAACAGAAAAGAAAATTGCGCATCAGAAAAAGGAAAAGTTTTTTCTTCACGATGAACTCAAAACAGTAGAATACTAAATCGGTTAATATCAAATATTAAGATTCTTATTTCAAAACATTCATGATTCTTGATCGTCTTGATTTTTGAATGAATTCGGAGATTTATATTTCCCAAAAAAAGAACAACTTTCATCTAACTAATTTGCTGCATTCAAATTGATCCTCTATAATATTATTTTTTGTTAATTATTGAAATTGATACATATTGAATATTTGATTCAGAGAAAGAAAAATTCCTATTTTCAATAAAGTCCGTTGTGATCGTTTTATTTTATTAAATGTTTTCGTAGAAAAAGAAATCAAGTCAACATATTCGAGCCGATGATGATCGAATACAATCGTGAATTCTTCGAAGTATTGGGCATTTGTTTTAGATGAATTCGTGAACTATTTTATTTCATCCGGATGTGAATCATTACAAGTGACAAAAATGAAAAGTTCGCAAATTCAATATCTAATTTTTATGAAATTAACATTCACATGACAAAGGAATATGAGCAACACTTTTTTTTTAATAAGAATAGAATTATCTGACAAAATGTGTTTGTGTGAACCATTGGAATTTCACCTATTTAAGATGCACTGGTATGAACAAATAAAATATTAGCAATGTTATAACAAAATATCCAATGATTGAAATCAATGCAAGTAGATGAATTTGCTTTTCTCCATTCGGAATTCTAGTCGTAATAAATCCTGGCATATCACATAGATACATGGACACTAAAATGCCCATAATAGCGCCACCAATATGTGCTGCATGATCAGCATGGCCTGTTGAATCGACATCAAAAAATATACTCAAAATGAAATAAGGAATAACTAGCAGCATGATAAAAAATTGTATGATTTTGTCGTGAATGTTAGTAATAGTAAACAAGCGTAAAGTATTGTCTATAGTACAGAGAAATAGAAGGCCATAGACAGCGCCAGATGCCCCCACTGATACTACAAAAGAAAAAGGTGTGATTTAGTAAACAAAAAAAAACCTTTTGATGATTAACATACTAGTCTTTGGATTGCACAATGAACTCATAATATTTGCACTAAATCCAAATAATATATAAGAGATTCCTAATGTTGTTTTACCATATTTTCCTTCTAAGAGTGTTCCAGCTAAAACTTGATAAATAAGATTACTTAATAGATGTGTTATGTCACCATGCAAAAATACCGGTGTAAAAAAGCGAAAGAATTGATAAGGAAAAAGAAATGATTGACATTGCGATTTAAGTTCAATATTAAATATTTCTTGTTCAGTTTTTGAATACAATGGTTTCATACAAGGCACATATTTACAGCCCATTTTAATCCATGTTTCAGATGTTATGGCTGTTCCTTCTTCAGCGATATACACAGCTATAAGCATAAATATGTTAAACATTCCAATTATCATGGTAAATATGGGAAAATGTGGTTCAAGTGATGGCGTTTTTATCTGGATCGTATCTTGTTGTGGATCGATTCTGACCAGTGTATCATCAGCAAGATTATGCTTCTCTAATAAAATCGGTAAATCCAAATGACTCGTGTGAGCCAATGATACGAACTGGTTTGGTGGCAAACGAAAGCCATCTTTAATTTTTGTCCAAATTTTCTTATTGAACGTCAACATTGAATTGTTTTCTTTCTAAAAAAATAGAGATGTAACCAATCTTGTACGTTTATCATTTGTTCTTTAACGTTGTTATGATCGTTGATGTTTGCCTTCATGCATAAATGCGTTCTAGCCAAAAGCAACTAATTTGACCATGTCAAATCTATACCAACTTCTCACCCTAATTTATTTTTGAAAACGAGGGTCACGTTTTTGTCCAAGGTAATTGCTTTTTTCTTTGCTTGAAATGTCGCCTGATTGTGGATTACTATTATTTTACTTTTATCTCTAAAATGAATTCTAATTCTTGCTATTTCTATTACTTATATTTAGGAGTTTAAATCTAGTGAGACAGTGAATAATAATAAAAATATACTCTTTCTAATCTTAACGACAACAGCAGCTCATTGAATCTAGTCACAAACAGCACAATGTCTACTTAACTGACGCATCAAGGACAAGAGCACTCGGTTGTCATAGTTAAAATGATCACCTCATATCTATCGTTTTATATAATACTTGTTATGAAGCAAAAAAACGCACGAGTATTCTATTGAAATATAAAAAGCTGACTGCTCATTGTTGTTTCTCAAAAGTTCTCATAATACAAATAAAATAGCACTAATATGTTTTTTTCTTTCGATAGCCGTTATTCGGCGAGAGTAGATAGGTCGTTTATTTTTGCCTACTGATTATAGGTAAGTACGCGAAAAATCTGAGACAGCAAATAGGGTCATTCAATACAGATAGGAAAGAAAAACGTACATTTTCTATTTAAGATACTCAACTATTGGTGTCTATGAAAAACAAAATATACACGCATTCATACTCAAGTGGCGAATAATTGTAACTTTAAAATTCATTATAAAGTACAGTCGTTAGATGACAGACTAATAATTTTCGTATAATACAAAAAAAAAATACCAACATTCACCAGATGACAAATGACATTTCGTTTCTCTCTCTTGCAGACAAAGTAAACACCTACGCACAGACACACGTATACATTAGAATAATCTCAGTTTAAGACATGAAAAGAATCTAGACTATAATAACTTAACTATATATTTATATTTTATACAAGAAAGAATTCTGACTGCAGCATATATATCATAAAAGACATCGTTATATAAAATAAATTGATTTTTTTCTTATCGTCATGAAGATAAGAAAAAAAAAGGATTAAATTGAATTCCCTAACAACCTAAAGTAATATATTTTTAATTCAATGTCAATACATCATGGCGTCTCTTGCGACTTATGTCGAAAAATAAGCTTTTCTGATCGTCGCTATAAATGTTTAATATGCAATGATTTTGATTTATGTTCAGTTTGTTATGATGAAAAGCAAAATCTAACAGCAATTCAAACACATTCTATTAATCACTCCATGCAAATTATTATAACAAAACATGATTTCGACCATATTTATTTTGGATTTAAACATAGTCGACATTCTCTTCTACTATCACTATCATGTCCTTATTGTAATCAGAATGGTTTTACATTAAATCTTTTAAATCAACATATACAAGATCGACATAATATATCACTTTATTCTGTCTTATGTCCTATTTGTTTTGTTCGACGAAATAATCTTTGCCAACATTTAAATCAACATTTAGATGAAAATATTAATTTAAACATTAAAACATTTAAACCTTTAAATTTAAATGAAAAGCAAGTCAAACCTACTCAAGAATCTTTATTAGCAAAATTGATGAGCAATAACTATCAGAATAGAAATGAAAGTGAACAACGAAATTTATTTGTTTATTCTTTACTTACTGATTTATTCGGCCAATAAATATGTACACGTATAATGTATGGAAATCAGATTACAGTTCATATTCAACTTCAAGAGAAGAGTTTCTTATTTGGTAATTTGAGCAAGCGTGGTTGTGATCATTTATTTTCGTTCTAGAATGGAGGAGAAAAAAATATAAGATAAAATAGCAACCGTGTGACTAGTCATAATGTGTCCTTGATTGTTATTCGAAAAAATTTCGCTAGAAAAGATGGTTGCGCTGTTTCATCAACACAAACATTCTTTCGCTACCTCGATAGAGTTCGTTTGACATTATGACGACTCCCTCCTTCTACTGGCCACATTTTGTCAACAAAGTTTTTCTTTCTGTGACAGCCCGTAATCTCATACATAGATACAATACAGAACAGCACACGCTCAATTGCTTAGTCAGATATTGTTTATTTATATTTTTGATAACGTGATGTGTTTTAAATTATCAATTTAAATACTTGGCGGATAAAAATATAATGCGTCTGAGAACAGAACAGATTTCGACGAAATGGCAAGGAAATAGAAAAGCAAAGTCTCTGATCGAAATATTTATTTTGTCGACTTAAATTAGTCAATGAAAGAAGGTTAAACCAAAACATTTTCTACCATATAATGACTTCAGTGTTGAAATCTCTGTGGACACCAACATTCGATAGTGATAAACTGTAGCTGTTCGAGCCACGAGTCTTAACGGTTTTCCTGGTTGTGACGATTTCTGATAGAAGAGATGCTCGTGCTGATGGTATTACACTTTATTCGATTCTTCAAATCATAAAATCGCACCGATTACATATAAAGCACACGGTTAAATACTCGACCATTTGAGAGAACAAAGGAGAATGAGAGATAAAGACACATATCAAGGGCAGAAAGATAAAGGCAATATATGTGATGAGAAGAAATGGCACTTTAAGGCCAAATACCATGCACAGGCCACACTCGAACGGGAGCGTTACACTCCCGCGTGGAATTTAGACGCTCTCCGCATTCATCGTTACACTGGTACCACTGAATAGTGATTTTTCAGACTGTACTCGACAATCGTAATTCAATTTGAAGACATCGAGTATCTTCGGCGAGTTTTTATAACTTGAAAAAGAAGTAAAATAAAATTCGCAATATCTATGATTGATAGGACCCAACACATTTTTTTCTTCTACCGAACGTTCGTAACGGATAGGAAAAATCGAAGATCTCTATCTACTTCGAATCGAAATTTGTTTTCATTTCACTATGGGATACACAGTTGTCAATCCTTGTATTCCGTAAGATAAGAAATGAATAAAAACAAAAACAGAATAATTTTAGTCATTGCGCCGTCACAATATTTCAAAGCTGTCATCTTGATTTCTTAATACGAGGTTTTTATATTGACATACTCCTACTGACAATAAAATTCAAGTCAATTAACATAAATACATTCTTATTTTGAAGTGAAATTGTGACAGAATTTAGGCGATAGTAGTTTTAAAAAAAGTGTACTTCCTAAACTTTGATACATAACTAATGATGAAAATGAATAAGATTTTACTTATAATTGATAAATGTTTTACAAGAAAAATTTGACACATTTATATTCGATCCAACTTGATGAAAACATATATATTTTCTTCAAGAAGCAATACGATCGCAAACTGATCTCAATGTACTTCATCTGAAGCCTTTTAAATAGATAATAGAAATACTTACATAAGGCGAATAATCTGAGTCACGTATATTTTTTTTCAATAATGTTACTTCCCCGTTGTGCTAAAATCAATATTTGAAATTGTTTATTTCATTTTTAATAAACTAGCCATTTTACTCCTTTTGATTCTTTTTTGAAACTATATAAATAACAAGCTGTAGTACTTGTGACATCGACAGTTTCTCATTACTGTCAGATGCAAAAAATTCTATGAGTTGTTCAAAAATGCAGACTTTGACTTTAGTAGTACGAAAATTTGTTTCTCTATAAGATTGAAACAATATCGTTTTGTAGATTTTTCGATAGAAAAGAAAAAGAATTCACTTTTCAAATAAAGATATATACTTACTACTCAAATAAATACAATGTCGATCACGGAACCATCTCTGTTCAAGCAAAATCTAAAAAGAAGTTAACAAATACTATTTTGAAAAGCTATGGAAAATAAGGTCTTAAACATCAATTATAGAGCTCTTTTCCGGTACTATTATTGAAGCATAGTGTGCACGCGAAAATTCATTTTCAATATATTTTATTTTGATAAGTACTAGCATTTCAATAGCTGTGCCATGAATTCCATACTGTTGTTTAAAATTATTGTGAGCAGAAACAGATGTTTACTCACGCTCTCGATTGGATTACAAGCTTATAAAGATGTCGCGATATAATCACGCATAAACTACAAGTAGGGATAAGGTTATACAGATAATATTCTTCGGAAACAATTTTTCTTATCTTAAGTTTCTACTGACATGCTATTCTTGGTATTTTACAAAATTAACATTAGAAACGTCAACAATCGATTGAAAGCTGACAAAGTCAATGAAAAAAAGAACAGAAGAATAGTTTAGCACAAAAAAACACCTAAAGAAAAGCAGAAACATGGAATAAAAAGCCTACATTACAAGTATCGATATCGATTTGCGTTCACGTCAAAAAACATCAATATGCCGATTTTTCATCTACTTGTCAAATTTGTTGTTCCGTGCACTTTAAAAGATGATCGAATACATTGATAGTAAGGTAATCTGAATAATAGTCCGTTAAAAAATATAGCAGCTTTGGTTATTGAATTAAAACGAAGCTAACAATGAATAATACTTTCTGCTTTTTGTTTGGTCAATCCCAGGTCGGACATTCCGGTCACCGGCTCCCGTAGGATACTCCAGTAAATCTGCGGGAGAGCCATCATATCCTGCAGGAGAACACGGGAAATTGCTCGAACATGGAAGCAGTATTCCGGTGGAACTTTTCCAGCGGATTCCTGTCAAGTTCCGGTGCTTTCCAGCAGAAATTGTTGGAAAATCGCCGGAAAAATCCGAAAATTTTTCAACCGGAATACTACTTCCACAAAGTCAACGGAACTAATCGGAACAGGCCGTTTCCAGGCCAGACTGTTCGACCTGAGAAGAAGCAATGTGAAATTATTTTTCAGCTGTATGAAAAGATTGATCGTGATGTTTTCTTCTTGGTTTTAAAACAGAACTCTCAATAGCTGATCTTTATTATATGGTATAGGAAAAAAAAATTTTTAAATGCTGAATACGATTGTGATGATTTTTTGACAAAGTGTTACACATGTGAATTATTTAACCTAGAAACGTGTTTTATTTGCGTGCGGATCGCTAAGAGTGAACGCGTCCTCAGTGAAACAAATGAAGAGTTTAGACGCAATTTATTTTAGAAACGCGTCTCAATGTGTTCGTAATTTGACTTGCGTTTAAACCCGTTTTTTAATGAAAACGTGTCTAAACGCGTTTCACATAAAATATAAAAATTTGGAAAACTATATTAGAATCCATCTTAGATTCTCAAATTCGAGCTGAGTCCGCATTCTCAAGATTTATTGATGCACTTAGACTCAGTAGCTGCCTATTTCGAGTTATATTTTAAATGACACTTTCGAAAAAAAAACCATCAGCTAAACTAACTAGATATGTAAAGACAGTTTTATTTATATAATTTATATAAATATACATACACTCGAGATTTACGCCGTTTCTATACATTATTTTAACATTTTTTTCTGTACGGCTAAATCTTTACATCCTTTCTTGTAGGTCACTTTCCATATTTCTTGTTCGACATAGTTGCCCAGCAGAATCAGGGTACGTCGGAATCGGTTGGAACCGATCGGTTCCGTTGAATTCCGACGAATTTCGGGTCGAAATTTTGCGGAACTTAACGGAATTTTTCCGGCGGAAACCGCACCGGAATCCGTTAGTTAGGAAATCGTCGGAATTCATAGGATCCTATGCCGGAAACGATCGGATCCACTGGTCGGATTGAATCTCCTGGGTGTTCAACGAATAACGAAATGAAAAATTACACAAAAAAAAGATAGCATACTGCGCACATTGAGACAGGCATGGGTCGCTGCTCTACGTGGGGCGCTGCGCGCCCCCATGCCGTGACACAGAAATAAAAAGTGAGTTGTGCGGACAAATGTGTTTTTCTGAATTCAAGTCGAATCCGATCCATATGTGTGAGCAATTTTGTCGTAATGAGTGGAGAGAGAGGGTGTGGGTCTGGATATGACGAGAAGATCAACTCCGAGAGCCACACCCGCACCTCTACCGATGATCATTCAACGTCTAGTGATGAACAGTCAGACAGTGAGGATTATACTTATTACAATCCTAACGATTCGAGAAAATGGACGGAACAGTGACTTTTTATGTAAGATTTTTTCCTTTTTTAACTTCATTAGAAAAACGTGGTGCATAGCTGGGGTGTATAATATCTCGTATCTTTGCTATGAAAAGCTGCTTAGAAGTATAAAAATCCTTCAAGTTACGAATTTTCTCTAAAAAATCAAAAATCGTGTTTTTTTCGAAAACCATCATTTTTGACATAGAGGACATCTCAAAGATCACTAAAAACTTCCGTCAAAAAATGGTCTTTGGAAAAAAACTATAGTGATTCTGAAAGAGTAGAACATGGGTTATCACCTCATGGTGTTATCTTAATT
>OENM01000048.1:5082-20615 GCA_900239745.1 Rotaria magnacalcarata
ACATCTTTCAAGTAAAGTGGCAGATTTTATGAGAAAAACAAATCCAATGGCCAAAAACATTCATAAAACACTATTCTCGTTGAGGTCTCTTGCTATATTAAATTTCAAATCAAAATTCGAAAATCAATTTTTCTAATGTTCCTGAGGGGGAGTACGGCAATCATAAAACAATGCCATAAAAATGGTCTATTTTCGTAACAATAAGCTATCCGCCCAAAATATTTTCAGCGTATTCATAACTACTTGGGAGCTACATAAAACATGTAGTTTCAACGAAAAAGCGATTGAACGCTTGGCGGTCTTCCCTCGTCAGAATTTGAATTTTCAAGTCGTTTTCGGTTGAATCCAATTGAGTTTCAGGCTTGCAGTTTGCATTACACAAATTCTAAGAATAGATTTGAAAAGAACGTTCAAAACTGAACAGAAAAAAAATAAGTAAAAAGAGGCTTAATCCATAACTCCCAATGCTGAGAACATGTAAACATTGGATAAAAAATTCAAGAAATTGACGGGATTGGATCTTTTCCCTACTTAAAAATGACGTGCCTGGTAGTGAGAATTATCGATTGAACATCTCTTTCTTCATATTTTTCTGTTCAGTTTTGAACGCTTTTTCAAATCTATTCTTAAAATTTGTGTAATGCAAATTGGAAGTTTGAAACTAGGTTGGATTTGGCAGAATTTGACGGCAAACGATTTGAAAATTGGAATTGGGAGTCAAATCCAAAAACGCTTTTTCATCTTTAATAAATTCGGACCATAGTTTTTCATAGAAAGAAAAAGATGATCTTGGCTGATATATGGAACGGAATCAGAGGACGACTACCTCCTACATTAGGCAAAAATTTTATCTATCGTACCATGCACTAGAAATTGGTGCATTCCTGGTTGGAATATCATTATCAATACCTTTTAATTCTGCTTGTGATGTTGTAAACGAAATTTGACTTTCTCAACGGAATATTCCTGTTTATCCGAAACTAAGAATGATAATGAGGAAGAAATAATTATAGAAGGTGATATTGAACAATTTATAAAACAAAAGATGATGATATTTTATGAAAACATTGAAACACAAAGAACATTTATGTTTATTTCTGTTTTCTATGTTTCATCTTATTCTTTATTCAATTGTTCGAATAGAGCTCGGAGTTGGGTTAATGACAAGTACAGAAAAAGAATGATAATATTCACACTTTTCACCTATTGTCAAGTGTGGCATAAATGAATAATCATTTTTCTGTAAAAAAATAATCACATTTCCCATGGGATTAGGAACTCATCCCATCCCATCCCATGGGATTGGACCTTCATTCCATCCCATTCCATGGGATATCTCAAAAAATCAAGTTGTCCCATGGGATGGGATGGGATGGAATTATCCCATCCCATTAGGAGCCCTGGCTCAAGTGGTTTCCAAGGAAGCTAAAATGTTTTTCGAAATAGACTTAAAAAACTTTTAATAAATTGTTAAGGTGCGCGCAATTCAAAATTACAGCACTTGTTGGTTTTTGCTTAAATGTACATCAATAGATTCAGTTTTTTAAGCTGTTCACGAGTATCTACTTACTTTTCGATTCAAGAAAATCTTCATGGAGAAAACTGCCAAAAACTGAGAGGGTGTAAAAATTAGCAAAACAATTGCTTTTTGGGAAACAACGTTTATTTTTCTCCTGTTCCACTTTTAGTTCTCACCAATTTGATTTACTAATTCCTTGTTGAAAAATGAGTCTAGATATGCTATTTAGAGCTTTATCGGATGTTACATATTTTCAATATGACTGCTTTGTACCAGTTCATTTAGCAAATCTATCTAGTTTTTTTTGCTGAGATAGAGCTTTCATGAAATAAAAAGAAATACAATAAATATGAAAAAATGCCCAATATTGTCAGAAGCATTACAAATTTGCAACAATATAAGCTTCCGCTTTTTCTGTTTTTCTTTCCTCTATTTTCCGCTTTTTAAACTTCATCAGGTGGCAACCCTGAGTATGATAACGAAACAAAATGGACATATACAATGATAGCAGATAATAATTAGTTTCCTTTTGACTTTAAGAATATGAGAGGTAGAAAACTCAACAAAATATGCCATCATTGACAAAAGGTACAGAAGCCGCCGGTTATTTGTAATATTTCATCTGAATGAAAATTTCTTTAATATAAATTTATGTTACTAACAAAGTTGAAAATTCTTAGAATTTATTTTCTTTCACAACTTTCGTAATCAATAACTCTGTGATTAACGTAAAATATAAGGCAGCTTGCATTACTACTGTTCAATATCATTGATAATGTTCGATGGTTAAGACAATGAGAATCAAGTTTTATTTGACATGCAAACTTCAGGCATATGATAAGCGTAACAGCAAACATATCATGAGAAAATGGCACATCTGTTGATACAGTATGTCATCAAATCGATGCATACTCCTCGATGGTTAAGTTGTATTTCATACTTAAACGACCTTATTCCATAAAGAGCCTTTAATTGCGTCTAACGGTTTTATTAAAAACTTGATATACAAAAAAAAATAAAGTATTGAGTAAGATGAATTCAGATATGTAAATTAAAGAATGTCCTTAGCAAATACGCGATCTACATATAAACGAATTGATTTATTTCTCTTTTGTGTAATATGCTATATGCAAACTAGTCGTTCTATAATTGGTTTCATTTTTATAATTGATTATTAATATTGGAATATTTTAAAATAAATCAAAATTTGAGCTTTTCTATTTATTTATTAAGAGTAAGAAGAAGAAAATTATACAACTACAAAATGAAACATCCATAAAAATCGACATATTTTTGCAGCTCAAAACCGAATAAATTTCGTATTCATTAAAGGAAAATCAAATGTTTTTTATTTCTTCGCCTCGGATCAGATTAATCATCAGACGTTGAGTTTTTTTCAACGGCTTGAATTTCATTTTCTTCGTCCGATAAACCATCAACACTGGCTACCGATAAACGTAATCTCATGACATTGCTTAATTTCGGTATGAATTCACGAGGAATAAGAAACGATGCAAGATTAAATAAATCAACAAATACTTTATAACGATCACTAAAAATACAAAATTTCAAAATAATCGACTAAACCATAAAATTCAATCAAACCTGCATGTCGATCGTAAATAACTGTAACCCGCTGAACCACCAGTACCTTGTTTATTACCAATTTGTCGTTGAACAAGTATAACATGATTATCTGGAAAAAAATATCTTGTAAAATAATCTTTTAAGATCAAGAAATCTTACATCGCCATTTAGTAATAAGTGCGTCGATATCCATCAATAATGATAAAATTTGGTATGGACCCTAATTGAACAGATTTTTTTTAAATTTCATTCGAAATAGAAATAGCAGAACAAACTTGAAAACGTGGTTGTTCTCGATAGAGCATGATCATAAGTGCACCATGCCAAGCTCGATGACTCATACGTCGATCACCTCGTGATAATAATTGTTGATGAAATTTTTCATCAATTAATGAACGAAATGTATCAGCCGTTTTTTTCACATCTTCAAGAGCTGCATCTCGAGCCGTTGGATTTGGTTCGCTCTTTCAGGAGATTATAGAGAATAATAATTATTATTATTATATAAAATGTAAGACAAAATGTTTTTATTTACTTCAGCATTGGTTTGAAGAAATTTAATGTATTGAGCAACAGCTCGTGCGTATTCGTCACGAAAGCTAAAATCAGAATCTTCAAGACCAGGTGTTCGTTCAAGCCATCTCTAAGTAGAACAAAAGCACAAACGTTTTATTTTTGTCTTCATTTAAATAATTATTTTACTTCAATAAGAACGAGTAACGTTGGCTGTTCTAATGAATTTGCTAATGCACTTCGTTCCGCTTCAATTGGAAAAGCATTTTTATATGACATTTGATTATAAACGACTCGTAAATTATCTGTTAAACCTAATTTATTTTCAACTAATCGAAACTGTAAACTTTGAAAACCACTAGCCGGTGATAAATATGAACGAAACTCCATAAAATCCAGTGGTGTCATTGTTTCTAAAATACTTATTTGATCACATAATAGACGCCAAATTTGAACGCATCGTTGAAGGCGATTTATTGATACGAACATATGAGTTTCATCAATAACATTATTCATGAATATTTTACGAAGAGAATCGATTTCCCAAAGAATTTGTTTAAACCAAAGTTCAAAGCCTAATAAAAATATAGGTTGATTTTATTTCGATCTTCGAAAAACAAAGTCCTCTGTTACTTTGATGTATAATTATAAATAAATGTTCATCATGAACCATATTTTTATTCTGATCATGTTTTCCACTTAACAGCGTTTGAGCATTGAGAAGTTTATTTAATTGTAAATAATTACCATAGTTGACTAGTTCATCGCTTGATGGTAAACGTTTCAATTCAGGTTTATTGCAACTTGCTGAACCATAACCAGTAAGAGACAGTATTTGAGAAAGTGCATCATTATTAGTTGAACCATTGATCGTTATTTTCTCAGTTGTCGTTGACGTTTCATTGTCTTGTTCGACAAATCGTGCATAAGGACAGGCCATTTCGCTTTTTTTCTATTCAACGCGTCAATCAAAAAAAATTGTTTGCTCTGAAGAAAATTCGAATAGCATAAAGGTTTTATTCACGCATAAAATCTGATGCAACTACAGTTAAATATTCGAAAGAAAAGCAAATAAACATACAACAAGACCGCGCTCAAGGATCCTGTATTAGTTAAGTAAACCATTACTTACCTCAATACGACGCACTCGTGAGAAACAAGACAACACGAAACGATATCAATAAAAGAAGGAAAAAAATCTAGCCTTGAATATTTGAAGAACATAATATAATATATAAATATATTGCTATACGTTAATGACGGTATACTCTTAGAAAAAATCTATTCTATGTATCTTCTGGTCTACCTTTCTTCGTTTCAATCTCATTTTATAGCTGTTTTTGTAAAACTACATATATCAATGTTTATTTTATGTATATCGTTCTATTTCTCAATGAATATTCGTATCTGCAATAATTTAACTTGTGTCATGGGATGTGTTTTTTAATGCAAAATATGTATAAATGCGCATATGCATAATCTGATAAGCTGCGACTATTCGCGTGTTGAGCGCGCATGCATATCTACACGTATACGATGAAAATAGTATCACTCCTTTGGTATTCTGGCGTGACACCAATCCAGACACACCCTTTTTACTTTTCTTTGTGTTACCAATGAGAGANAAAAAGAGTATAGAATATTTCTCTCTCTTTCTCTCTCTCGTTTCAAGTATTTTATGAAATGGCTTTTTACGTCTGTAAATTAGTGCAGCTGTTGATATCAACATTGTTCTAATGGGCTTTAGAGCATTACCAATAGTCAAATTTGATAAGAAAAAACCATATCGAACATTTTATTTTATTTTTTTATAAAAATTAACCCAGTAGAAAAAAAGAAGTCGATCGATCGATCGATTATGCATATATAGAATTTACTTTTATAATTTGAATCGTTAGATGAATTGAGTGCATACGATAAAAACAAGTATGTTATTTATTAGCTTGAATGACTCATAATAACCATCATTGTTATTTGTAAAATATGAGAACACGAAAACATATATTTAGATATAACCAAAATAACAATTAAAATGTATAACACGAAAAATAAGAGTTTGCCATCAAACAAGAATAAAAGAAAATTTATTCAATGGAAGAAAACTTTCATTTTGTATCAATCGATTCCCATCCAACATCATCATCGTCAACCCATTTATCCTCATCAAAATTGATAAGATTTGATCCTTTTTCTTCTTCTTCTTTAGGTTTTACTGAAACTGGCGTGTCCGAGTTTTTCGATGAAGGTCGATCTTCAACGTTTTTGACTTCATCATCAAACCATGATTCGAAATTTTGTTCACGATCATTCCTTGGAAGACTATTATTTGATTTTGACTGTTCGTGTGAATGACTTGATAGACTAGTAGAAGTGGTTTCATAATCAAAATTATTATCAAATTTTACTGTTGATGCTTGTTGATAAGAAGACCATTCAGTCTAAAAGCGAAAAAACAACAACAGATGAATTTTAAATTGTGATTAGCATCTTACATCATCCGTATGATTTTGATGATTTGTTGAATGATAATCTTTTCCTGACCATAACGATTGCATATCTGACCATGTTTTTGTACCTAATTTACCCATTGTTGATGCCATATTCGTTACACCTGACTGAACATTAGTTAATAGCACTCCGTCTTTGGTCTGTTCGCTCACTTTTGTTTTTAATTCAGTTGCTTTTTCAGCTGCTGTTTTAGAAAATTTAAATAACGATTCTTTAGCGACACCTGCCCATTTAGCGGCATTGACACTCATATTCGAAATGGATGATGCTAATAAATCCGGATTTGATGATTGACTTTGAGATGATGCCATATTGTTTGTATTTCCAAAACCCCAATATTTTGGATTGCCACTGCCAAGGCCAGATGGGTAGTCTTGTCCGCTAGAACTGTTACTATCTTCATTTCGATTATCTGATGATGCGAATTCTGTCCAATCGGACGAAGTTTGCTAAAACAACTATAATTTGTTTTTAAATATTTTCAAGAAAAATTTCTTTACTTTTGATGTTTTATCAGTATAGGTCTTTGCAGTTGAAGATTCAATGGACCATGGTCTACCGTGAGCTTCAGTGTTGATTTTATCTCGATAAAGTGCAGCAGCACGTGTATTGTATCGTTGTTGTAAAGTCATTGAATTTGTATTATAATCTGTCTGAGTAAAGAAAAATTCTTTCGCAGGACGATTTCCACCGACTTTCATTTTTTCTAATTCGATCTCTTTCCATTTATCCATACTTATTGATCGAACGAACGACAAATGAACACCTAAACCACGATGTTTACCCGAACATTCAAGACAGATAAATATACCTATGATACATATAATGCGAAAAACTGTTTGTAAAAAACGTTTTTGAGTATTTTTTTCAAAATTCAAATGGGGAAATAATTAGTCTTGCAACAAGGCTTCGAAATACAAGAAAGATTAATTCACGGAATACGACCCGAGAAGCGCCGTAAAAGTTCGAGTCACCAAAAAAAAAAATGTTTCGCTTATTTTGAGTTGAAGTCTGATAGGTTTAGAATTTTAGATTTTAATTGTTTCTTACCATATGTAACCGATACCCATTGTGGATTTAATGCTCCGCATTCAAAACAAACATTATTGTTGTCTTTTAATTTAAGATCTTTAAGCACAGATCGGGTACGTGGACTGGCCATAACAAATATGTATCTAGAACAATTATATCTAGTTAATACGTTTGTGTATTTAATCCTTTTTCTTCTCTAGAATATTCAGAGAATTGAGAGACAACAATAGAAAAAAAGAAATTTACATGACACAAAAAAACAGAGAAAACAATACATATATTAGTCATTTATTGGTTCTTTTACATCCGATGACATTTCTGTTTGATTTGATAACTTTTTACTGCTATTAGATTTGTCTTTTGAACGTCGACGATGACTACGTTCATCGCCACTATCACGCCGTGAACGTTTCGAAGATTTCTTATGATGACCATGACGCGAAGAAGAACGTTCGGGATCATCACGACGCGATCGACTAGTTGGCGATGATGATGATACTGGTGCAGTAATATTTGTTATTGATGTCTGATCGTTTTCTATTACTTCTGGATTTTCAGTTGGTGTTTGAATAGGGTCTGTCGAAGAAACTTGACTGTTACTAGTAGCAAGAGTTTTCGGTGGTGAAGAAAAATTTTTTGGTGGTGTACGACGAGCTGAACGATGACCCCGAGATAAATCATCTTCACCACGATGATGACGTCCACTATCGTCTCGATGATGTCGTCTACAGCAAAACAAAAAAAAAAGAATAAAACGATGCAACGGGGAAAATATCGAAAAAATTACTTTCGTGAATAACGTTCATATTTATCATCACGATCACGAGATGATTTTCGATCACTTCTTGGTCTTTCATATTCATAATCACCACTACGATGACGTGAACGATACGATGATAATGAACGATCTTTTGGTGATGAACGACGACGTGAAGATGAATGATGTTCGCGGTCATCTCTTTAAAACGAAAATTCGATGTTTTCTTTCTATCGAAATAATCTGTTTTTTTCTATATCAAAATACCTATATCGATCTTTATATCGATCATCTTTAGAGGATTTGTCATTATCACCAGCATTACCACTAGGCCTATTTTCTTCGGGTGTTGAACTACGTGGTGAATGGTCTTCAGGTGTTGGACTTCGACTAGACGGGGGTCGACCATTTCCAGCATTTCCTTGTACAGGTGGTTGAGGAGTGAATTGCCCCGGTGGAAAACCATGCACAGGAGGCATGCCGCCCCTATTGATAAAAAAAATGCAATTCTATAGAACTGATTCCAACGAAGAAAAAAATAAACTTACTTATCCCATGGTTGTTGTGGATGATGATGTAGAAAATATGGTTGTGGAGGTCTAAATAAAATTTCTTTTGCAATCGGAGATGAATGAAGAAGAAAAGTGATTACCGTTCCCCATGCATTGCTCCGCCAGGTCCATGAGGAAAAAATGGAGGTGCGCCAGGGCCATGTGGATGACCAAATGGAGGTCGAAATTGCATACCAGGTGGTGGAGGCATCATAGGTATTCGATGTGCACCAAGTGTTGGTATGGGATGACTACCACCAGGTGGTGTTCCATGTTGTTGCGGAGGGCCATTGGATGTTGGGGGTGGTGTGACGAGATCACCAACAGTTTGACCATTTGGGGGTTGACCACCAGAACTAAAGAGAAAATCATATTTATTTTTCTGAATCATGATTAGAAATCAATACAAACAAAACTAATTCAATATAGATATCTGCTTATGATAGGTACTACTATTTAAAATCATCACTATCAACGATACAAAAAATGCCCACTTTACCTAAAGTCCTCTAGCAATATGTGGAACTTTTGATATCACTGTTTCTGATATACATAAAAGGGAGATATCAATAGATTTATATAAAATATTATGATTACATGAGGATCTTTGTCTCTTTCTACAGCTCATTGTATTCATAATAAAATTTTCGTACAACAACTTCCAGAGAATAATTTAGTTTTACTAATTGTTTTTTAATAATTTACGTATATTCATATACTATTCTCTAGATTTCAAGATTGACTTAGTTGTAAATTTCTTTGCTTTTAATTTAAAACTTGAAATTGATAAATACTCATTGAAGCAGTTTTTTTTATTTTTTCCAAACGAGAGTTAGAACTTCTTTTTCTGGATTAATGAGAACAACTTCTATACTTATCTATCTTTTGTTGCAATTGCAGCCGGCCGTAAGTGATTATTTTTTGCTTTCGAATTTGAAATGAGAGTACACTTTCTAACACACACATTTTTTATAATATATATATATCTAAACTATGACTAGCATAATACATTAGGCTAGAACTAAGGAAAGCTGCTGCAGTATTGGTAAAGCTCTAACGAATAGAAGAGTCCGTGTGCAGTAGGAAAGGTAACAGTAAAGTCTAACAGAAGTCTTTTGGAAGAAACGAAAAATCCTATTACAAGAAATATGAATGACGAAAAAGTAAGAGAAAAGTAGAATATAACTGTATAATGTCAAGGTATCTTTGACAGCTCTCGTAAACATCTCGATAGGAAATTGTTTCTCACAATTTGTTTTGGTTAAGATAAAAATTTAAATACATACAACGGAGGTCCATTCATAAATGGTGGATGTTCAAAACTATTTGGTCCGTCAAACATAGGTCGACGAGATGTTTGATCAGTGGCACCTTCGAATAGAAAAATGTTGAATCTTAGTTAGTGAATGACAATTTAGATTCTATCGTACCAATAACATCAATTTTTCCATCTTGTTTTCGTACATTCATAAATGGTCGCTGCATGATTGGCATATTTATTGGTGGTTTATTCATAATCATAGCTGGATGAGGATTCATCGGATGCACCATTGGAGGATGAACAGGAAGCATTTGGGGCATTTGTGGAATCTAAACAAGAATTTCAATGCATTAAAAAGAAAATTAAAAACAAATTTGTTTTTTACATGAGCAGCATTGAGACGAGCTAAATTATTTTCTGAACGTAGACGACGTTGTCGATCACAATATTGTGCCCATGTTTCTTCAGTGAAACCATAATTAAAATAATCACTGATATCCGCTCCTGAAAATTTAAAGCTTTTAATTAAATCTAATGATCACAATTCTTTTATCATACCTGGCTTTTTCCATGGTTTTTCTTCGTCTTTATATGCATTCATTAGATCATGTTCATATGTTGGTTGTCCATTAATTATACCTTGAGCATCTAGATCAAGATTCCGTGTCGTCTGTGATTTTGGTGGGATAACTGGACCTGCTGCAATTCGTGAAAATTAAAAAGATTTATTAAACATTTCAAGAAGAATATTTATTTACTTGGTATTGACGTTCGACTATTTTGTCGAGCTGGTGGGAAAATTGGTGCTCCTGATTTAATATTACGAATAGTAACTTGAATTCCATCATCGTCATCGTCAGAATCATCATCTAATTGACTACCGAGCAGCGATGACGTTGTTACATTCATTGCCGATGGTATAATTGCTTTTTCCTGAAAATAGAAAAATTTCAGTTTTTGTAAAATGTCAAAGAATATGTTCAATTAGAACAAGTTCTGTGTATTTTCTAATTGATGAATTGCCATAAAATAAATTTTTTTCAGAATAAACTGGCTATATAACGAATTCATCGTAATCTATCTCAAAAGTTAATGGGTACGTTCTTTGTCAAAATCCTACACAATGAAACTAATATGATGTAGTCGTTGGTGAATACTCTTATAGTATAGGCATGAAACAAATAAACATTTGGTGCAAGAAAACCATGCGCTATGAACAAATATTGAGAACAGCACACGTGAAAAGAGCTAGATCGAAATATCGGTAGTTTCGATCACATTCGAAATCGAATATTTTTCATTTGAAAAAAGTTTACCAAGGGACTTCTCAGATCATAACGTAGTCTATAAGAAGCTTGCTCTATTCTACAACGTTCTCTTGCTAAGTCAGTACTGCTAATCATAAAGAAATTGTGCCAATGTTTTTTATTGCAGAATACAAATCTCCACTAAAAATTTTACTTAATCATATTATTCATTTATATAAGCTCTGAAGTCCTATTTTTTTTAAATTCCAGTTTCTGCTCATAGAGAATACTAGATCTAATTAGTTTCAACACTGATAGAATTGCATGTTGAAATAATTTGAAAATTTTTCTACTGTTTAAATGAATCTTCAAATTGTGTCTATGATGATCTAAAGTTTGTTTTAGATGATTTTCGAAATTGAAAACTTTCTACAATACCCTTGCATCGATCTCCTGTGTTGTTATTTCATCAATGGATGGTGCTGTTGTATTATCACTAAAAGAAACCAAACAAAGAATAATAAAATGACATCAATGTGTAAAACTTACACATTTTCTTCCACCTTTTGTTTTCCGTATAACCATGTTTCTTCATTCTCATTATTAACACCGGATTCTCTGACTGACGAATTTGTGTCTGTTGTCATTAAACCATTTAATGATGAATTTTCATCAATAATCGTTTCCGACATGGTAAAACCTGAAAAGTAATTTCTTTTTCTGAATAATATTTTTGTTCCTCAGTTTACATTTACATCTGTTGATGTTAGACAAAAAGAACTCAACCAATCACATCGAATCCTTTATTGCTAAAAATGCGAAGAAGAAAAAAAGAGCATGACATCTATCGTCATTTCTTACTATTGATTCGTCGCATGTGCAGTAACTTCTCACTATTGATTAATGTGTAAGCTATCACATTGAACAATTAATAGAGTAACAAGAATGTCTTCGACTTATATGGTATTTCGTTGTGCATTTACAATAATTAATATGTGTTTCTTTGTAAGTTTAAAATTGATACGCATACTTCAATGAAGAAAGAATTTTTAGGCTTTGGGCTTTGCTGTTGTCGTCTGTAGTTGGTGGTTACATATAAAGTCAGTTGATTATCGACCCTTAATGAAAAATCAATGGTTCACTGCACCTGCAATATTGATCATCTCAGGTTAGCACCTGAGAGATTTTGAATTTTATGATGTTTTTTTTTCTTCAGCGAAACTTTCGATGCTACTTGGTGCTGCCGGATGTATTGGTGCATGGTTTGAAAAGAAAATATTATTATTCATTGTAACTTGAAATCATTAATTTTATTTGTCATTTTTTTTATCATTCATTTTCTTAAGTACATCGTAACAATGATTACTATTTTCGTTGCATTACTACTTGGCGTTGTATTTGTTATTGCTTTTAATGAACGGGTAAAATTCTTCGGACTTTTTTTACTGAATGAAAATTATAAGAAGAAATTCTTTTGATTTAAGGTGGCAAAGACAGCTCGAAACGAATTACTTGAAAATATTCGTCGATATCCAGGAGAGGAAGGTGCTGATGACTATAATTTTCGAAAGACAATGAATTCAATTCAAAAACGAGTAGGCATTTTTGAATTTTTTTTTGTTCAGATTCGAGAAAACTTTTGCTTTCGTTAGTTTCACTGTTGTGGCATCGACCAATATCAAGATTGGTTTAATGCTGATGTATGGGCAGGTCAAACCTATGTACCTGATTCATGTTGTATTGAGGAGACAAGTGGCTGTGGCAAACAAATTGCTGCTAATGAGACATATGGTTTAATTTATACAGATGTAAGTTGAAAAATAAGAGTATTTGATCTTTTTTTTCTCCAACTGTTTGCAATCTAGGGATGTTTTAATATGGTTCAAATGGAGATTAATCAAAGTTTAATGATTGTCGGCGTTTTAGCCTTTGTTCTTGTCTTCGTTGAAGTAAGTAGATTCATAGTGAGAAAATGAATATCCGTTTTTCAGCTTTCGGTACATTAAGTTTGAATGAGCTTTATATAGAACGATAAGTCTCATTCATAAATGCGTATAATATAGATGCTGTAAGAATATTGTTTAGCAAAAGTGTTGAGCGAGTTTGGAAGCTAATTATACTACTAATGCTAATGACTTTTCCGTTTGATGAAAATGATTGATACTCAGCTGCAATTGCGTCGCATTTTACAATGATTTTTCGCGTTAACAGTCACGCGAAGGATCACATATAGGAGAGTAGATTTTGATTCGTGTATTCTGTGCATCAGTAACTGAAATTATTTTTGGTAATGTTTTATCACTTTATTGAATGAGAACATTCAACAAATATTTTCAAGGAGTTGACATGATAATACTTCGCTAGGATTTTTTATTAAAAGTTTCTGTTGAAGAAAGGTTTTTTGACGCTCATATATTTTGTTACGTTTGGCATGCCTTTTATGACAGTAGACAAGCAACTCATTAATTTGATTAATGAACATCTACGTACCAGGTTGTTTACCATCTAGATCAAGTGAATTAAACGTATGCAAATTTTATGCGTGGTTCAAATGTCCTACATAGTGACATTTTGACATCAGTTTAAGTTCAAATTAAACTTAATTCGAATCGACATAACTTCAAAAGTGAATCATACATCAACTGTCTATACTAAACTCTTTTCATTAGTCTCAATTGAGAGAATTTATTTTTGTTAATTAACTTAAGCATTTTTTTAGGGTTTTTGTATTGTTGCTGCCCTTGGCCTCCTTTGTTATCTTCGTCAACGCGATCGCTACATTTAATAGATCTAATTGTAACTAATAGAATGCTGTTTTCGTTCAGATAAAAGTTTTTGTTTTGTTCTGATGAGCTCATGATCATAAATAATGCAATGTGTTTTTTTTTAATTGGTAGTTTTATTAATATTTCTATCTGTTTAACAGTGTGTGTTTGCTTCCATTTTACTTGTATAAACTTGTACTTTGAATGACGATCATGTTAGTTTTGCTGTTTTTTTATTTAAAAGATTTCGATTTGAATAAAATTCAATTTATTTATAAAAAAAATAACATAAAGGTCATTTTTCGTTGAAAATAAATGTAGATTTGCCCTTAATATAAGAACGAAGTTCTTACATATATATATATATATAATAATTTATTTATTTATTTCACGTTCTGAAATAACAACAAGAACAAATTACTAAAA
This sequence comes from Rotaria magnacalcarata, assembly GCA_900239745.1. NCBI lineage: Eukaryota > Metazoa > Rotifera > Eurotatoria > Philodinida > Philodinidae > Rotaria > Rotaria magnacalcarata. Next base: position 19,249 of record OENM01000048.1, read on the forward strand.
CAATTCCTAACGATAGAATTGTATACAATCACAGATAACCATGTAACCAATTGTATTTAAAATGCGCAAAAGAAATAATATTGCGTAATATCGTTTTTTGTTTTTTTATAAATCACTTTATTTATTGTAACGAATTCGCCATGAGGCGCTGGCCGTCTTATCTTATAGAGTGCAATCTGTCCCAACAGACGTTTTACTCGAAGATTAACAATATAAATGACTGTTAGAAATCATGAGAAAAAGACAATAAGGCAATAATGAGTGATTACCTTATCTAAAAACAAAGTGACATAAATGATCGAAAAAGGTGTGAGTCTTTATCGAGGAACGAGGACGAACGTTTGTTTGGTCTGCCTTTTGGCATTCTCCATAGGTACGATTTAATACGAGAATATTTTATAGAGAATATTAAAAAGATGTGTATTTTGTAATACTGAGCCGATGAAAATTGGTTCATGCCGTTGCATACATTTCATACATTTTGATAAACATTTCTTGAATCTTTGTTCCATTGTAGGTAGTTTGAAGTGGTTGTGCAGATTGTCTGTTGGACATTGAAACCAGCAATTGATTAATCTCAGGTACCTTCGATAGAAAGCTGCTATTCGATCGCGAGATGTAATTGAGAATAGACAGTGGACTGATGATAGCATGTAAAGGTGAGACCAGATATACGTGTTCAAAAATTTAACTTTTAATTCGAGAAACGATGGAAATTGTCTTTGAATAAATTTCAATATCGCGTATGCTCTTCGCAATTTGATGATTTGAGCGTTGATAATACTACGGAATGATAACTTCGCATCAAGGTAGAAACCAATATATTTGAACGAATTATTTTGTAATATTTTTACGACAGCATAGTATATATCTAATCTTGAACTTTGCACTACCTGATGATAATTAACAAGTTCAGTTGTGTTCGGGTTCAAAGGCTGATGCCAGTCATTCGCGTAGTTTAGTCATTTTTACATATCGATGTTGATATCCTTTTCAATTTGAATGATTTGATGTTTAAACTTGAAATGGATTGATGGAATATACACGATTGAAATATCATCAACATAAGCATGAACATTGGACGAATTAGGAAACATCTGAGGTAAATCATAATGGCAGACTACGTACATAACACGACCAAGGCAGCTGCCTTGAGAGGCTCCCCGTTTGGCATTGATTGATACTGATTCTACACTCTAAAAAAGAGGTTTTTTGCCGAACCCCCGAAAAAGGTTCCGTAGAGTTGAAAAACCTTGCAAGTGCATTCAAATGCTCAAAAGACGATATTTCAGTTCTACGAAACCTTTGAAGGCCCTTCCCCTGAATACACGGGAAGAACCTTCAAAGGTTTCGTAGAACTGAAATAT